>SRMA01026832.1:13434-136197 GCA_007224835.1 Danionella cerebrum | reverse complement strand
ACTTTGAGCCTCACTTCACTTTGCTAGAAACCAATGGGTGACGTCACTGACGCTTCGTCCATGTTCTATACAGCCAAGGAAAATGACCAATGATAGCTGGCTCATTTGATAACTTGATTAGGACATAAAAAAATGTTTGGTGGCACTCGGCTCACATTTTCATAGCAACTTCACATAGGAAACAAACAAACAAAGAAGAGGAAGAGCAGGACCTCTTTAAAGTAAACCTCTTTTTTTTCTTTTTTTTTTGATTTGGTGCTCACCCAAGTTTGATAGTCACCCCTGCCAGAAGTGAAACAAAGTCTAGTGCGATTAGATAGATCTATATTTTATAGTGTTGACCATTTGGGAAAAACCCAGCCAAGTACAGGTTGCAACTGCTTCCAATACGGGCAAAATGCGTGTTTTAAGAGTGTACGGATGTCAAATCAATTTGAACTTGCTTTCCATCGGCAGGAAGTTGAATTTCTTTCTTAATCATTCAGATAGTGTTGTACATTATGAATTCTGCTGTAGAATCTTCCAACCGTGCATCTTTCCTTCTGCATGTTTACAATGGTCTATCAGCCGTGCACACGGTGAAGGGGCACATTGTTCGTTGACGTCATTAACGCTGCGTGCCTCTTAGATTAGCATTGTAATGATCCAGACTGAAGCGGCTCCGCATGTTTGACCGCTAGTAACCTTTCCAGCCTCCCCCACCCCCGCGATCAGACGCCTTTGTTTTGCCTGCCAGGTACTTCATCACACGAGCCTGTTGTCACACAGGGAAGTGAGTCTCTTTGTCAAACAGCAGATCTTGTTTATTAGTCTGGCCCATGGAATCCACCTCCGTCCCTTATTCTCCACCTTTTCGGTAATGTCTTTTTGTCATCCAAAGTCAATGTTTATCAGCCTGGGGCTTTGTCGGCAGCACTGTGTGAACTGATATGCTGGTGTTTGTTTTCCTAAAAAGCCATGGCCTGCGTGCAGAGCAGGAATATCTCCAGAACTGTTTGTGGTGTTCCCATACTTCTCTGTTGGCCAGAGGAACAGAGGCATGCTGGGGGAAAACACCAGCACTGTTTGCTCGCTAAACTTTGTCTCTGGAGAATTGAAAGTTTTGACATTGTGTCCCGTGGCGGACATAAATGGACACGAGTTGGAGGACAGAAGGGCTTTAGGTGAGATCTGTGTAGCCTGAGCTGCTAGCACCAGGATGGTAAATGGAGGTTTGTTGTTAAGACGATCAACAGATGACGCACTTCTGCCGTTCTTTTAGATTAAAATTATGTGTTTTATCAAAACTCCTTTCTAAAAAGGTATTTTACTGAACAAAGTTCTAAAATGGCGTATTGGTTATAAACATACATTTTATAACATACAAGATGCTTTGTATTGTAACAAAGGATGATGGGAGAGTATGGTGGTGTATCACCCCTACTTTTCAGCCTGAAAAGGCCTGCTTTAACTCCGGATGACTGCCTGTCTGAGGGCATAGACCAACAGGAAAGCTGTACCCCCAGTATTTGTTCACCATTCCAGATGTTGTAACAGAATGTTAGTCAGCGGGGATCAAAAAACATAGAGGGGTTTTCTCAATTAGTACAACCACGCAATTAGCGATTACCCAACCCCCCCCCCCCCCCCCCCAACATCACAGTCTATTGTGACTGTAAATAAAGTGTGTTCTGCTGTTAAAACTAAACTAAAGACATAATTTACCTCCAACAGCTTTTAAAGACTAGGGAGAATTGGAACAGTAGTAACCAGGGCTCTAGACTAACTTTTTGCACTGGCTGCACTGGTGCGCCTAAATTTTTTCTTAGGTGCACCAGCACAAAAGTTAGGTGCACCCAAATTTTCAACCGCATCACATTTAACACCCCATTTTCACAAGTTCACTTTTTTTAGTTATCTATTCATTTATTTTTTTTAAATCACTGTCCATATAGACAATATTGACTTGTAAATGATTAACTAACAACCTGGTCAAAATAAAGTTCTTTATTTGAAGCACAATTCTACAAGAAAGGTAACGAAAACTTACTGAAAAGGTGTTTAAAGTGCTTTACTGAGCTGAAATTTAAACTTTAAACTGATTTTAAAACAAATAAAAACGATAATACCATTTACTACCCAGATCAAGAGTTTATAATGCAGCCTATTTAATAATTTTTTTTTTATTTTAAGTATCAGAATATTATGGTTAATGCAGTAACGAGACGATAGGCATATTATTGACATAGGCTCCATGACATGACATGGCTTACCTTGGGCATGAGCATGCTCGACCTCAATTTGCACAGACGTCTTTTTTTTCAATGCATCTGCGATGACTCTTATAAATTGGGTGCGCGCGACATCATTGCTGTACGTCGGGTTAACGTTCAAGCCATTTTCTTCATAAGAATTATTTCGGACTTGAATTTAGTGAAGGGGAGTTCTTCTTTTGCAATATTGTAGGCAACGGTAAACTTAATTCTCATCTCGGCCTCGTCTGATGATCTGTTTGCTGCTGCCTGCCGCTGAAAGGCAGCGGGGAGAGGGGACACTTGAGCAGTGCATTTATCGCGGCATGTTATGTTTTATAGAAAATTCTGAAGTTTATAGTTTCGATTCTAAATGTATTAGAGCCAGTCACAGGGGAGGTTGATGGCTCCGTGTCAGAGCATTGGTTATGATTTTCACGATCAGGCCCTAACTTATCTTTCTTAATGAAAAATCTGTCAATCGTTCTTTTCATCTTCTCTCGTAATCCGCGGCTACATCCACTGTTTACCTGATGGACTCACCTCTCTCTGTCTGACTGCATCACATGCATTTTCAAACGTACGTTCACACACATACAGGAATATCTGGACCACGGCCAATCGGGGGGTGGGGCGGGATACGCTCTTCACTATCTCTGATTAGTTTAGACCACGATGTGTGTCTGTTGTTGAACAACAGGGAGACTCACGGAGTTTCGTTTTTTTTCCCCCTTGAACGACGGGTCGCACCGGTGCAACCTTTGATTTTTTTTTTTTAGTCGCACCATTGAGAAATTAGGTCGCATATGCGACCAAATTGGTCGCACTCTAGAGCCCTGGTAACTCAGATATATCACCCTTCACTAATTTAACTTAAGTATAGACTCCTTGAGTCCTTTTCTTTGCTTCTAACATTTCTTGCTGCTAACTACCTCCTTCATTTTCTGGGAATTGATTGTTAAAATTGGTGCAAATCATTCAAATGACATCTGGATGGTTGACGAATGACATAAATCTGATCATGTGTCACATAGAGATCAAAAAGTAATATTTTACTAAATATATTTAAATGTTGTTCCTCTGACAAGATGAGGTAAAATGCTACCAAAGGTGTCGTGGGTGTATATTGGATTTTTTTGAGAAGGAAGCGTTTCTTGTCAAAGAGGATATCATTCGCACAGACTAATGGATCAATAAAAAGATGGTAGCATTTTGGAATGCTTGCTTATCATCTGGAGAAAGTTGATTAGGTTAGTACATTCAAGGCCTAATGACCTCAAGAGTTCTTTCACAGACAGATAAGAGAGAGATAAAGCAAAAACAGGAGTAAGAGTCAAACCACTTCACAAACACATGTTGTGAAATGCATCCGTTTCATTTCTGAAGTGAAAGTAAAGTGTATTGATTGAAATGCAACTGTTGCTTCTGCTATTTTCTCTTTTTTTTTGTTTTAGGCAATATTGCATTACTTCTGGTTTTAAGAATTTGAGGGCACAATATTAAGTTTACTTCTTATACTCTTTTTTTTACTCTTCAAATGTTTGATTAAAAAGCACTCTAAGCTGCTGAAACTCAAGTAGAGGGCTTTTGAAAAACACATGCGATCACATGCGCAGGCCGTGTTCTTCGGTCGGTTAAAAGCCCTGGCTTTGCTGTTCTAGCACCTGCTGAGATCCACATGTGCTTCCTTGACTTTCTACGGCAGCAGCTGCTTCCAACCATCTCTCACTCTCTCCCTCTGTTTCCCTGTGTGTGTGTTATCTGCTCTACAGGCACCTGTTTTTCATGCATGTGAAGGAGGATCTGCATCGAGGCCATCTGCGGATGTGCTCAGAGCAAGCCCAGGAGCTCAGTGCCCTCCTGGCCCAGGCAGAGTTTGGTGACTACAACCAAAACACAGCCAAGTACTGGTATACAGAGCTCTGCGGGACTGAACCCAATCAGACCACCATCAACAGGTGAACCAGCACATTCAGCTCTATGGGTTTTGGGTTCAGCAGAATTTAGGGGAATTTAGATTATTCAATTAACCTAACCATATGTTTTTGGGGATTGTGGGGGATATCGGAGTACCCACGCAAACACAGGGAGAACATGCAAACTCATATAATCAATAAATAAACAATCATGACGTATTGATCACAAAAACAAGTCATATAAACACAAAGACCCTTGTATTGAAAACATGAATAACATAAGACTTCACCAAAGGAGGAGGGAAAAACTAAATGAAATGAACAGATCACCAGTCTTTGTTCACAAACTCACTATAGTCATACGGAAGGCTTGCGTTGCTGGGAAACAGAATAAGCGATCATATGACTGGTCTCTGATCACATGACCAAGGCAGAAGTAAATGCACAGGGAAAGCAGTGAAAAGATATAAAATAAAGGCTTTATTATAACAGACTGTGAAAGTACTCCATACTTCTTTGCACTTTGAACACATGGAAATACAAAAAAACTGCAACCACATTAAAAAATTAAATATTTCAGATTAATCGCATACATACATTTTTTTTTTTTACGTATTTTTAATTAATTATTATTATTAACTCTCCTTTTTCTTTTGCAGTATCGTAACCAAGCACAAGGCTCTGGAGGGTCTGAGCCAGGCATCAGTAGAGTACCAAGCTCTCCAACTGGTGTCTTCACTGGAGCATTATGGAGTGGAGTGGCATTGGGCGCGGGACGCTGAAGGCCTGAGGCTAGCTATTGGTGTAGGACCAGAAGGCATGGCGGTCTGCCGAGAGGACTTCAGCCTGGTCAACAGGTTAAACACTTTTGATGATGTGGTCTTTTTCATGGATCATGAAGTCACTTTAGTGTTTTTCGGTGCTGAGCCAACTTGTTCGTCGTTGTAGGATATCCTATCCCATAATACAGATCGCCACACAGTCAGGCAAGAGCGTGTACCTGACGGTCACCAAGGAAACAAGCGACAGTGTGGTCCTGCTGTTCAAGCTAATCAGTAATCGAGCAGCCAGCGGCTTGTACAGGGCCATCACAGAGACGCATGCTTTTTATCGGTAAGCTGCTGTTTTACACACGGTGAACTGCACCTGACCCCTTTAAAACAAGCCATTTTAGAAGCTTGGTTATCTTTGAGAGAGTGATCAATCTTGGCCTGGTTATGTTTTTTTTTTTTGTTCAGTTTTGCTGGAAAGAGATCAGAGGTTCCAGGGTTTTATGAAAGTGGAGAATAATCAACTTTCTTTTGCTACCTTGTTGAAGATTTAATTGCAAATGGATTTTGCCCTTTTTAGTATCCAAGAATGGTTCTAGAAGTGGGTCATGCATGTAAAAACATACCCTTTAAAACATGTTTTATTCAAAGCTACTTGAAAATGGTTTAATATTGTTGGAAGAAATGCATAATACTTGAAATTGTTAGAATTCTGTGCTATGAAAACCAGGCAGGCTTGTACGGTCTTGCGATAAGCACGCAAGTAAAAATAGATGACATGGTCCATCTGAATACTGGATTCTGATTGGCTGTCGTTAGTTGATTAAATTTTTATATCGCACGTGACACTCCGGTTTGTTTATGAACAAATTTTGATCCATTTAATACGAGTGTCTGTAGAGGTTTAAAAATGGGAGTGTGTTTAGTCTTTGTAAGGGTATTTTGTTGACATTATTATCCGATTTCTCCCAGGGAATCTATAAGCAAACCGAATGCACAATCCAGCATCAGATTTTGAACCTTTTTGAGTACATTATGAAAAAAATGCAGAAACAATGTATGAAAAACAAATGATGTGAAATCAATCCTAACACTGGAAAGAAGCAACGGATGGGAACAGGTTATCTATACAAGAAGTAGAATTGGTCATACCATCCTTCACACAAATTCTTGGTAACTGGAGATAGGATAGTTGAATGCCACTCGTAAAGAGCATTTCTATCTTTTAAGCACATTTCGTTTGATTGTCCCACTTTTATTCTTCTACATCATTGTCAACGTCCATCAGATTGACACTATTGTTACTCCTAGTTACTCGCGGCTTCAGTTGAAGGCGAGACGACAACTGTAAACTTTTCCAGATTTGCTACACTACGATTATTGGATGATTTTAAAACATTTTTTCCCCATTTTCAGACATGTACTGTCATGTATTGAACAAAAAAAACAGATATGTGGAGTGCTGAGTCATGTTTTTCATTACGAAAGTTGTAGACATGGCCTAAATCCTAAACAGTATAAGTTAGACGCATATCAGGGAAAGCAAAATGAACAATTTTAAACGGTCTCTTAACTTTACATGTCAGATGCGGCTTTGGATTTTAAGTGTGTCGCGGTAAAAGCCTCTCATTAAGTTTTTCAAAGATATTTTAAGCCTAAAATTGGTGTTCTTCTTACTTAAATAAACTCAATGGGCCACCCAGCTGTGTTCATTTAGAACAGGCTAGAACACACGGAACAAATTTTTTGGTTTTTAACTCAGACAGCTGCTGCCTTTCAGTCATGAATTTCTTCCAAGATATTCTTTTTTTTATTATAAGGGTTTTATGTTTACAATGGCAAGTGACTATGGGTTAAACAGGTCAACGTCCACCTGTGCTTTTGACTGTTTTGGACTTTCCACTAAATGCCCTGTCTGTCTATGAAAAAAGTTTACCATCTACTTGGAGAATTTCACTCCTTTAGAAAAGCCTTCTTCAACTAGAAAACCACATCCTTTATATTTCAAACCAACTAGGTTCTATGGAGCATGTTGTCTTTGACTAAATCGGAGCTGGTGACTTACTGTCCGCTCACCGATCTCCTACAGGTGCGATACAGTGACCAATGCCGTCATGATGCAGTACAGCCGGGATTTCAAAGGTCACCTGGCTTCCCTTTTCCTCAATGAGAATGTGAACCTGGGCAAGAAATATGTGTTTGACATCCGCCGCACCTCCAAAGAAGTCTACGATCATGCCAGACGTGCACTTTACAACGCTGGGCTGGTGGACATGATGCCACGAGCGGGTGAGCGTTCTCCTTCCCGGGAGCAGCAGGTGGCGCTGGACTGCGGGGGCTGTCTGCAGAGTCGGCTGCTTGAAGAGAAGTTGAGGAAGCTGCAGGAAGCGCTGCTTTGCATGCTCTGTTGTGAGGATGAGATTCATGCTGCTTTTTGCCCCTGCGGTCACATGGTCTGCTGTCAGAGCTGCGCGGCACAGCTGCAGGTCAGAGAACACACGGCGTACTCATGCATTACACACCACACGGGCTTGTAAAAGGGAATAAAAGTAGAACCCATGTATAAAATTAAGAAGCCATTTTGTTTTAAACTCTAAAGCCAAAAGTTATGATCTACCAAAAAAACTGTTGCAACTCAAGTACGCTTCGAAGTAATGGTTGAAGAAGAAAAAAACACAATCTTTGTGACCTAATAGCTTGTTTTTTTTTTTTTTGTGCCACATTCTGTTTATGATGATTTGTGGTCAGATTCAGATCACTTAAACTCGTGTGCTGGCCACCTTTTTGTCTCTTATTAGATCATTTCTGCTTTAGCTGACTGAAGAACATGCTTAAGTATTCCGATAGTCAGAACAATCAAGCATTCACGTTGAAGATTCCTTCAGTACAGTCATTTTCATTAATCTGGTGATGTTTTTATACATAAATGGACCGTGATGCATGGACTAAAGGAAACATAAACTGCTCCTTTTTTCTTGTTAACCAATTTTTTCTTGTTAACCAATTTAACAAAAGAAAAGAAAACAAAAAGGCTTATGAATTGACAATTTAAAGCAAAGATGTGTATTATGTGTCCTTTTACAGAAATACAATATATTCACTGTGCAAATATTTCAAAAACAAAGGGAAGCTAAGGAGATTCTAATGAATAAACAATCAATTAAATTAGCAGAACTCATCCTTTTTAATGTCAGTCTGTTATGTTGGTGAATAAATATACAATTCTTTAAAAATAAATAGCCAAAGAGGCTTTGATTATTGTTATTCTATTGTTCTTATTTTTGAAGGGCTGCAACTAAGGTTTATTACTTTTAATCAATAATTTATCAGACAATTCTGATTAATTTGATAATTAAATTGCATTAAATAATTGCTTGCACGTTTTGCATCGCTCCCGAGGTCTGGTGCTCCACTTGCTGTTTTACGTACAGTGGTAAAAAGGGCTGAAACTTTAATCATTGAAACACATTAAATCCATTTTAATTAAAGTGGAACATTATGTATAGATTACCAATAATGTGCCATAATCAAAGTTAAAAAGTTTACGTTTAAGTGGAATGTGAGAACTCCTGTGTGAAACAACGGTGTCTTAAGGCCTCTACAAACTGATCCGAATTCAGACGAATCTTCCAGTGGCTTCTCAGAACGATGCTCTTCCTCTGTGTCAAGGAAATATTGATGCAATGACGCTCCCTGCCTGAAGATGGCGTTCGCATTCTAAGGCAAAAGTGTGCTACAAATCCTCTTTTTTTTCTCCACAATTTGTAATCTTTATGGTGTTTGTCAAATAGTTCCCTGTGATCAGTCACTTACAGTATAAACTGTTGACATCCATGTTTTTTATTTCTATATGTTCTTCGATTTCTTCTGTTATCTTTTCTTTTGTCTTCTTTTCTTTCCTGTGTGAAAATTGAATTAGCCTTTATTTGTCACATACACTGTTACATGTAGTGAAATTGGACCCCTCTGGCCACAGACATAGACAGGGTGGGAACAGGCCAGTGTTGAGAGGTAGCATTTTAGAGGGAAACAGAGAAATGGATATACATTAGGTAAGTTAGCTTAAAAAAAGAGCCTTTCCGCATTGTCCTTCAAAGAAAAGAGCACTGTGGAGCAGGTTAAAAAAAAGCCATTTGCAATCAAGCACATTGACAAATACAGGAAAGAACATCGCAGGATGAGGTAGGGGTCGGGGAAGTGGTGTAGTCGCTGCAGTCCGCAGCCGGCATTTTCCTGCAGCCATGATGGCGCTGTACGATGACCTGTCAGATTACAGCGGTGGGGAAAAAGCTAGCGGAGATAAGTGGATGTGGGGGAGGGTTCTGAGAGAGTCTCCTTATCGAGTTCCGCAAGGGGGATGTTTAGACTCCTCTTCGCGGCCTCCAAGGCCAGAGGAGATAAGGGAAGCCAGATGGTACAGAAGTTAATTTAGGTCAAAAGCTGTAAATTTCCAGATTTTTAGAGTCTTTCCCCGGTCTCCATATTATCCAACTTACGTTTCAATTCTGCCAGCCTTTCCAGGATGAAATCCAGTTTGCGGTCACAGACCGTTACATGAGTGACTTACTGTCATTATGATAATCGCCGATAGCCGAGAGCTCCACATATTCCAATCAGCAGAATCCCAGTTATCACAGTTCCAATTATGTAGATGTCTTCGACATCCTCCAGGGACAGAGCAGCCAGGCACACGATCCTCCACTTCGACCAGGAGTCCATCGTGTAGCCAGCAGCATAAGTTCCAGCAGGACAGGTGGGTTCCCCCGAACCCACGCTCCTCTTTGAGAAAATGGTGTCAATTGCATTTAGAGACCAGTTGATCAGATCCATAGTTCCTTTTATTTAGAGAGCAGGATAGTAAGAGTCTCTGCAGACAGACAAAAGACAAGAAGCCCAGCTGGGATGATAAGAGATAAGGGAGTAAGAGAAAGAGCGTGCATCACCGCCGAGGGCTGAGAGAAGAAGGTGGTAATGGAAGCTGGAAATGTGGTATCAGCGCCACTGTGCAGCTGTTTTACGTCCTACTCATGTCATCAAAGGAGCCAGCTTTCATTGGTGGTTCTCTCTGCAAAAACCCAATTTTCGTTGAAGCCACTCGTTCAGTCGGATCTGTGTGCGTTTCTATCGAGGCTCATTCTTGAACGAAAGTACAGATCGTAGTGTAGAGGCCTTTAACCTCCGATTGCTTTCTAAAAACGAAAAAGAGCCCCAAAACACTCGCTCTAAATGTAAAGCTACCAATCCCTGGCCCAATACTGAGCAAAACAAAATCTCTTCCGTGGACCCAGTCCCAGTTATGACTGGCGGCATGTCGTCTACAAACACAATAAAACCATGATCCCACTCTTTTATTGCACTCAACGCTAACGGAAGTATGTTGTGTTCTACAGTCGTGTCCTGTGTGTCGCTCCGAGGTAGAACACGTCCAGCATGTCTACCTTCCCACCGGCTCCAGCCTCCTGAACCTGAGCTTGGGCAGCAGCGAGAACAGCCCCGAGCCCATCCACCGGGCCATGAACACCCACACCTGCCGCACCACCAATAGCTACGCCAGCACAGACAAGAAGAAGATCTACCAAAACTGAACCCTCCCTTCTGTTGATGTCTGTGAATGTTTGTCTTTGAAACGAACTCCGTCGGTTGATCTGACGGACGGTTGTTTTCTTTAACGTTTCTACACTACGGCATGCAGAAGATGCTTTCACCTCATAACCTGCACTGATGAGGAAGTGTGTTGTTTGTGGCTTATTTAATTGAATTTTATGTTTTGCTTTTAATATGCAACTATTGAGCGTGCTTCTTTTGCTGTGGATTTGAGTTTCGTTTTAGTTTTGTTCCTATGCCAATGAAAACAGGTATTTATTGCGAGGGTACAAACCCTGGCAGCACTTTTTAGTCGAGAGACGGCCATTAAACTACTGATTCTTTATTCGTTTGGCACAGCTCCAACTTTTATGCTTCCTGAAGCTTTAGGTTCACATTTTTATTTGGTCAAATAGTGGTTCGGCTTGAATTTAAAGGGTACTGATGAGCTGCTGGTGCACTGCTAAACATTTTTAAAGTTTTATGCTTTGTTTTTGCGAAAGATTTGAGTTGTTTTTTTTTTTGTTGTTTTTTTAATATATATATCTATATAAAGCTAATCTAATCGACACTGTCACTTTACCAAGGAGTTTCCCAAGTGATTGTTCCTAGGAGTTTGCCTTAATGTAGCAGCAACACGGTGTGTGTTTGATATGCATTCTTTCTTTGCACAGATTCTTGTTAAGAGATGAGAGGACTATTTTTCTTTACTGATGACATGATAGCCAACCGTCACAGCAGGGGATATATTTGATCAATTTGTACAAGTAGGATTTGTTTCTGTTTGTTTGAAGCAAAAACTATGCTCTGTAAATATAGAAGCTCTCAACCTTTTATATTTCTTTGAATGAGAGATATTAATAAAGCTGTTTTTTTAAACTAATGTTACTCTTGTACATTGCTTATATATTGTTTTAAAAAAATTCTGGGAAGAAAAAAACACTCAATTTAGAGTATTTTTAAAGTCTACAGTCCTTTCGAATGGTTGATACTTTCCAGAACATTACTAGAACATACCTTACTGCTCACTTTTTGGGTGTGGGTGCCCAAGCTTCATGGAACACCTATTTAGGGAACCAAAAAGTTATTGTAGAACATTATTAAACCAACTTTTTGAATACTTTACCCAGGACCCATTCAACAGGGAACATCTCCAACATGGAGATCTTTCAAAAGGAAGGATTGAGCACTTAAAGATATATTACAAAGATTCAAATGAAAAGGAGATAAGTTTCCCGTAGAGCAAAAAAATGAATTTTGAATAATAAACTATTCTATAAGTTAACTAAACTAAACTAACTCTACCAAGCTTTTGCATGGTAGAGTAATCGCTGTGGGTGTTAAATACCATTAGCCTGCAGTCTCTATTCCAGTCCTTCATCATATTGCCAAATAATTGAGATCAGACGTTCCAATTCATTTAGTGGTCACCGGTTTACATTCACCAGACTGCATTTGAGAAAGAACGCGCCACACCCAGGAGCTTGCTGAATTTAAGAGTGACTTTGTGAAAGGAAGTTAACTGTGCAAAAGTGTAGTTTTAATACTCCCAAAAAGTTTTAATCACTTTAATAGTTCAGGTAGACTACTTCTCAATCTCAATGCATATCATGGAGTTGCTGGGAGATATCGTCAAGGAGCTGAAGTGTATTTGCTTTTTGGAGTGATTCTAGTCACTTCTATGACACTTCTTGTTTTTTTTTTTATATTTATAGGGGACTATTATCCTTTACTCACATTACTCAACATGAAAATGTGGTTTCGTGATTGGATGCTACATGTGTAAATGTCCAGTTGTAATATTCCCTCACAATGAAACCGTAGACTATCAATGGGTTCAGAAATGGAGTGAAGTTAAGTGTGAATGAGGGAAACACGGTCAGTGGGTGCCGAGGTTACCACCTTTCTTCAGAATTCACTACAAATCATGTACTTTTCAGATTGAGTAGTTTCATGAAATAGGTTTCCATGATCGAGTGTCTATACAACAAAAAGAGTAATGCAGCGATGCATTACTGACAGATGAGCAAATGTGTAAGTGCGTGCGTGTGGTTAGATAAATTTAGCATTAAGCCATTTTTATTAAAGTTGCTCAATGGCCTTTTAATGATGCTAACAAAGAATTTATATGAAACAGATTTACCTGTGTTGGACATCGAGCAAAATCTTATAATATTAATTTATTTTCGTCGCAACAGTAACACATTAGACTCAAATGATTAGAGAGATTTGTACAATAATCTCAAAGTCAAGTGTACAACGATTCGCCTCCACGTTGTGGAGGTAATTATTCAGTATACACTGAGAGCGGCCTCTAGTGGCGAACAACAACACTGCTGTCAAGATTGAGAGGTCCGGTGATAGGAAGCATTGGAGAGTTGCTTAGAACTTTAGGAATTAAGCGACACGACGTTTTTAGCTTTAGACATTAAAGTATAATTTAAGTGTTTAAAAATAATTGGCATTGAAAAAGTTTTGTCATGTATTTTTTTGTTTCTTCCGTGTACGTGTGCGCATGCGTGTAACAAACACAAAACACATTCAGCACTATATTAACATCATTTTAATGTCACATTTAACTTGTAGTATTTATTTCATTATTCAAATCGGACAAGCGTAGGCTCACTTATATTTTAGAAAAGCATGCCAGTCCAAAAGTAAGTATTCGAGGCAGTCTCTCCACGTGTAGAAACAGCAGCCACACTCATGAGTTCCTCCTAGTGACTGAGCTCCTCGCCCTAACTCTACGAAACGATTCTGGGACCATCCGCAACGGAAGGCCATAAATAAAGGTAAGAACTTCACCACAATGTTATTATCTCTTAAACTAACAAAACACATCCACTTGAGGCGGATTCCCAACCCAGCCATTCCGCAATTGGCTCCAGAGAACAATTTTAAATATCAAATTATGTAAAATATTTCAAATATCATCTGTGAAAAGCAGGCATGGAATCACTTCTACACAAAATAAACACTCACCATCCTCTTTATTTGATGTATCCCGTTTTACCTTCAGAGCTGCCTTAATCCTTCAACAAGGTACAGGAAACATTTCTCCCAGAGTTTGGTCCACATTGACATGATGTTATCACACAGTTTCTGCATATTTGTCAGGTGCACATCCATGATGTGAATCTCCGATTCCACCAAATCCCAAAGATGCTCTATTGGATTGAGATCTGGAGAGTGTAGAGACCGTTTGAGTACAGTGAGCTCATTGCCGTGTTGAAATTATTCACTCTTTATGAAGTGGCAAGTCATCTTGGTGGAATAGCCATTAGAAGATGGGTACAGTGTAGTCATAAAGGGATGGACATGGTCAGCAACAATACTCAGGTAGTCTGTGGTGTCAACATGATGCTCAATAGGTACTAGTAGTCCCAAAGTATGCCAAGAAAACAACCGCCACATCATTACACCACCACCCCCACTGAACCATTGGCACAAGGCAGGATGGATCCATGATTTCATGTTTTTGAACCCCAAATTCTGCTCCTACCAAATAAATGTCGCCGCAGAATCCCAGACTCATCAAAACTGATGTTTTTCCAATCTTCTATCATCCAAATTTGATTAGCCTGCGTGAATTGTAACCTCTGTATCCTGTTCTTAGTTGAAGAATGACACTCAATGTGGTCTTCTGCTGTTGTAGCCCATGCGTTGGATGTGTTGTGCGTTCAAAGATGCTCTTCTGCATACCTCAACGGTATCAATGGTTCTTTGAGTTACTGTTGCCTTCAATCACCTCGAACCAGTCAAGCCCTTCTCCTCTGACCACTGGCATCAACAAGGCATTTGCGCCCACAAAAAAATTGCTGCTCACTGGATATTTTCTTTTTCGGATCATTCTATGAAATCCCTAGAGATGGTTGTGCATTAAAATCCCAGCAGTTTCTGAAATACTTTGCCTGTCTGGCACCAACAACCGTGCCAAGTTCAAGGTCGATTAAATCACCTTTCTTTTCCATTTTGGTGCTCGAGCTGCAGCAGATCGTCTTGACTATCTCGACATACCCAAATGCACTGAGTTGCTACCATGTGATTGGCTGATTAGAAATTTAATGAGCAGTTGGACAGGTGTACCAAATAAAGTGGCCGGTGAGTGTATTTCTAATGTAGTAACAAAAACAAATATATAATATGTGTTTGATTACATTTCGGTGTCGGTACAGAAGGATTTGTTTTATATATTCGGATGTGTGTTCACAAGCTAGACTGTAGGTGGCGCCAGCGTTTCAGGAATCAACGACTCCCAACGTACCTTTGAAACTTTGTTTTGGGGCATACTTTTAGGATATACATTTTCTTAAATGAATGTTAGGTTCTGTCGGTCAATTATTCTCAAAAATGTAAAGAAATATGTTTTTTTTAATGAAAATAAAGCAAACTAACTAGTCATATTGTTGCTGAAATATTAAATATAACCCATAAAAAAATATTTGAAACTGACACAGGTAACAAATATGATGACAACTAAACAAAATTTAAAAACAAAAATATTACCCATTTAGCCTACCAAACCAATTCAGGTGTATATCCAAGAGTATTATGCGTAATAAACTGGATTCCTGATCCTCTTTCGATGTGACTATTATAATATAAATAATATAATATAAATAAAGGTCATATGAATTGAGTTAGGACCGTGACACCACCTGCCATTGAGCTAATATGAGGACGATACCGGTATGGTTTCAGAGCTCCACCACGAGTAAGGCTCGCACACGCCCCTCTCACACGCAGTCTGTAATATACAACTAATTTTTTAAATTACAAACAAGAATTTGAGAACGACTTCTCTGAATTTGATCGTTGGCAGCGTAAATGATCTTTCTCACGACGTGTTGACAGCGGTCACTCAGCTTAGTTCAGTGTAGCTGTCAATCACATGGTTCCACTTTGTTTTTAGGGGGAAAATTCATTCATCGTGAGCCACCTGAAAATAAACGTTAAACAAAAAAAAAACTATTGCAGTTTGTTCACTGTATAGATAACTTTCGAAAATGTTAAAGTTTATAATTTCGTTTTTAAAGTCCTGCTTTTTCCCCATAGACGTCTATTGGGCGGTAATCATTCTGGAGGCAGCGCCATGGGGGCGATCACACCGATCTTCCATTTCTTCCGGTTTGCATCATGGGATACAGAGGTGTGTGTATTCTCAACTTAACTACTAAGTCACCTGGATACAAGACCTGTTTACTGTGTTTTACCTGTTAATAAATATGCAAATAAGTTTTTTGCCCCTTCCCCTTAAAAACCAAGAGCTAAGAAAAATGGTAGAAAGTATTAATGCAGAGCCATACACGTCAGCTATCTGCCATTTTGCCCCTTTTTTTGTGGGGTTTGACGAGCCTTCCCTTGGAATGGAGCCCTTTGTAGTCCCCTTCATTCAAAAGAATTTTGGGAGACCCCTTAGCCTCATGTTAACGTGCAAAATGGTGGTGAAGGGCTAAGGGTTAATCTTAGCCTAAATCAAATTCCAAATACTTAATATAAATAGGGCAGAGATTGAGACTAACCAGAGATTTCTGCTAGCCACATACACAGTGTGTACCAGACCAGATCAACCCAATTAACCTCCTGTAGCTGAGCAGATGCTCGCTCTTCCAGCCAAAAGTTCATTATTTTGCTCAAGTCTGTTTGTCCACATTGTGTCCTAGAGAAGTCAGTATTAAGATCGTAGCATGGCTCCAAATATCTGAAGATTGATATATTTTGAGGCTGTATTTTATATAAAGCTGTGAGTAACCTGGAAGACAATTAGTCACCGGAAAGAATGAAGATGCAACTCATCCTCATATGTGATTTTTAAGCTATAGCACCACATAAGGACACACCATGTTTCACTGTTGGCACCGTGGATTCTTCCTTGAAATCCACACCTTTACGACAAAAATAGTGATCTTGGTCTCGTCACGCCAAACTGTAGAGTCCCAGTACTCATCTTTTTCAGAATGGGACCTGGCAAACTCTAGGCATACGTTTCTGTCCAAGGGCTTTAGGAGAGGATGTGGATTATACCCATGCATGCCATTCTGCCTTTGGTTTCATGGGAAACATGCTCCTGTCGAGATGTTAACTTCTGTGGATGGCCTGGATTCCTCTTTTCCTTCTCTCTTCAATTTTTCCTTAACTTTTGATACAGTTTTTTGACTGACATCTGAAACTTTTCTGATCTTCTGGTAGCCATCACCTTTTTTGTGAAGAAATTTTCTTTTTCAAAATTTGTGACTTTTTTCTTCCATGGGGAGCTATTGATAATAGAGCTTTTTTGTCAGTTTTTTTTTCTTTTTTTAGCTAATTGTCTGCAGAATATCTCTTAAATGAATCATTAGACTCACCATTGGATTTTGGTGTACTCATTTTTGCAAGATGGATTTGAATGAATTTCAGGTATTTTTTTTGTGAAAATCACTTGCAAATGAACAAATCTTGACTGCGGTCAATGGCTTACATTGATATGAGTATTTGGCATAGTATCTCATTGAAAATTTTGATTCTGAAAGGAAACTTAAGGTTTTCTGACAAACATACTCATTTGTGCTGACCAGTTTATCCATTATAACCGAGTGCATATTGTTGTACCACACAAAAATAACGCTGCTTGCTTTATTCACTGAATCTAATAGTCGTGTATCTGTCCCTTCAATAGGTATGATGCTTACCATATTTAAGACTTTTTTATTATCATTCATTACATTAACAATTTGTAGATTTTTTTTTCTGCCATGCCTTGTCCTCAAAAGCCATCACATGTGGGAGTAGATGCTTTGAGTTGGACGGTTTTGTTATCTCCAGGGGAGTAAGCACCTGGTGTGGTGTTTCCTCCTCTGGATTGAAGCAGTGAATGTATGTAGGTATTTATTTGTTGTATTTCCCACAGACCAGTTTACATTAATTGCGTCAGGACAAGGGGGAGTGAATAAGGGATTGGAGAAGGTGCGGGGGAAAGGTTCAAGAGTGAGAAGAATAGGAAGAATACTTACCTGAACATAGCTTGTAAGTTGAACGTACAATGTGTAGATTTAAGGATTGATGAAACATTACTTAATTTTTGTTTGGTTTCCCATTTTTGTATGAACTTATACTGTTGTTTCTGGTGTTTTACATGTAAAACTTGCTTCGAGATACAAAATGTTCGAGAAATGAACGCCACCCTGGAACGGATTAATTTCGTATCTCTGGGTACCACTGTATTGTTTAATTTTGATTTCAAAAATAATGTGTGGGTTTCAAAAAGTTTATTAGTTTTGATATGTTTGATACGTTTTGTTTCAAACAAACATTACAATATAACCTGTGGTATGGCATGTGTTTTTTAAAGGTTTGACAGAAAAAAATCACAAATATACAGTATATCCTGTTTTGGAGAGGTTTCGCTGAACTTATATTTTGATTCAATTTTCACATTGTTTTGACAGTGTCTTTGCTTTTTTTGGGAGATTTATGTCTCAACAATTTTTTTTTTTGTTTTTTTTTTTGTTTGTTTTTTATAAAACATGAAAACTGTTCATTGTCATTTTTGGAGATTTAAAAAACATGTTGTAATTTTTGTTCAATTTCAGGAGTGTTGTAGAATTATTGTGTAATGTAATGAAAAAAATGTACTAATAAAATGATATTAAGCAGTGCCACAAAAACCTATTTGAAAGATAATTTATTAGAGTGAAATGTAAAGTAGTAGAAATGGTCAAAAATGCCCTGGACTTCTAAGGGTTAATATAACAATTGTACAAGTGAAGGAAAATGAGACGCGCTGCATGTTGAATGGCTTTTTTGTCTCCTGTGGCTTTTGAAAATGGTTGAGGAAATTGTGTGGACGTGATATGATGAAGCACAGGTCACTGAATCAATCAGGTTCTGAGAAAAAGAAAGTAAATGATGTACTCAAAGAGAGGACAAAAAGAACATGCAGTGCAATGGATCAACAAAAGCACAGCATTTTAACACATAGAACATATTTCACAGTTTCTCTCGTTATATTTCACAGTTTTGTACCCACTCGTTTCATCACATCAAATCCCTGTACTCACATGATCTCAATCCCCAATCACACACATATTTCATCCTACAATCATTTTACTTTTTTATTGCTTTTGACTTTCTTTTCCGAATTTTCCGTTTGATATTAATGTTGATTTGTCAAAGCTGGCCATTATAATGACTCCTATCGGCCAGTGAATATAGGGGGGTTTGTTTATGCAAACATTATAGCAAATGAAATAAAAATCACATCTCCATAGCAACTAAACTGTTTACCTTAGCAACAAACTTTTCTGAACTCTCTTTTAGCTTTGGTAAAGACATGGGTGTTGGTTTATATAACTCATAGTGACAATGGGAAAATTATATTATGCAACTGACACCTCCCCCCCCCATAGCCAACTGGCTTTACCATAGCCACTATTTTGGTATATCACCTCTGAGCTAAAAAAAATCATTGGGACATGGGGTTGGTTTACTCATTTTGGCATGGGGAACGACAGCTAGTCAGTCGTAGACATTTGTAGAAAACTTATTTATCTGAAAATGCACTCTCTTTTGTCTGTATCGCTGTCGTATTTAAAAAAAATCCCATATATGGCTCTGCTGCTTTCTTCCAACTTTAGCACAGCTAGAACACATGCACACAGGTTGACTGTGAACAATAGCAGATGGAAAGGAAGTGTGTAAGATGCTAGGAGCTCATGTGCTGTTAAATGCTATTAACCATGGATTCATTGATTTTATACCAAAAAAAAGATGTGTAAACAAACTGATGTAAAAAATGAAAATGAAGAGATATGAATTTTATTTTCAATTTTAGAGTTAGTTATTTAGTTTTCCTTAACTATAACAAACTGTTTGCACAAATCAGTTATGTAAATTCATGAATCATTTATCATTAAGTTAATACTTATCATCTTGTATTATGAAAACCAAGTGTCTAGAAATATTAGTTAAAGAAAATGTCATTATAATAATAATGCAAAAATAATGCCAAGTGAAAGGATTCTTCTTGGAGGAAATTTCTTGGAGTTATGGAGATAAAAACACTGCTTCTGGATATTACTTTTAACGTCTATTTCCAGAATTCCACCACTAAATTCCCCCACTTAATGACATCATGTATTATGTTTAAGCTATCAAGCATGAAAAGAATTTGGGAGTGAGATCGAATAATGTGACTCGCTGGCTATCATAACAGACCCAAACAGAGCGTCGTAATCCTGCAATCTGTAGCTGTTTGATTATTTATGCCCACATTTTGTTAATTCTTGTTAATCTTGGCTGCATATAAACTTTAACATTTGCTGTGATTTTATTCCATAGGTTTTAAAAATAATGTAGCAATGACTATATACCGTATAATGTACACAGACTACACTGTCTCTCTTTCTTGACCTCTCTTTTAGGAATAATGGTGTTTAGTGTTGCCAAATAAACAAGGAGTAAAATTGAAGTTACCAATAAATGAGTAATTTGCTGTATGGAAGTGCCACTCTAGAAACCACCTAAAGATTTCACTTTAGGCCGTTTTTAGCCTCTTATCTGAGATTCAAGAAAAGCATACAGGAACGTGAACTTCATAATGACATCATGTGGCCCCTAGGTATTACCGAGACTGATGTAAAACCAGAGCATTTGTAGTAGGTTAGTGACATAATCCATAAGGCCTGTCTTGTAGACTAGCTGAAATAGATTCTCCTCTGACATAGAGGTTTAGGGAACGGCCATTTCAATGTCCCGTTTGTGATTTTTATATTTTCATATATTATTCATTATTATACATATTATTTCATATTTAATCTTTTTATTTTATCTCCGAATGCATGATTAAAACTACATCTAATTCTTGATTACCCAGTAGTGGCACACTTCCATGGCTTACGGTGGTCTACGGTTGGTACTCTTCCATAGAAGAACCTAACGTTCTTGCAGGGCTCTTGAGTGACACATTTGTTGTCTTGGTGAGTTTAGGCATTGTCCTGGTTTAAGTCCTATATCAGATGCTTCAGAGTTGGCTGGAGTGGAAAAGTGTCCAAGACTTAGCAGCTGCCAACAAGAGTTCCACAAGGTTCAATTCTTGGTCCTCTGCTTTTCTTAGCTCTACACCACTTTCCTGGGTCCTATCATCCAAAGACATGGATCCTTGAGCAGTCAGACATCAAGGATCCAGAATTCAGCAGCTTGGCTGGTTTTCAATCACCGTACACCACTGGTAGAATGCTTTTCCAGTCCAAATTCGAAAAGCAAGGATTCTTGCAACTTAAAGAAAAACAAGTAAAGTGCTTTAGAGGTGAGACCAAGTCACAACATTAAAAGTAATGGCAAGTCCCAAGTCAATACAGGCTAAGTCCAAGGCAAGTCAAGTGTGATTCAAGTTGATGCAGGGCAAGCCAAAGACAAGGCAGGGCAAGTCCAAGTCAATTCCCAAGTTGATGTAGGGCAAGTCTGAGTCAGGTTTTAAATCAATGCAGGGCAAGTTCAAGTCAAGTCCCAAGTCAATGCAGGGCAAGTCTAAGTCAAGTCTCGAGTCAATGCAGAGCAAGTCCAAGCCAAGTCACCAATCAATGCAGAGCAAGTCCAGGTCGAGTCAAAAGTTGCAAAATTGTAATTCCAATTCACTTCAAGAAATTTACAAAAAACAAAGCAAGAATAGATGGATAGAAATGGATTATTACCTGAAGTTTTTCCGACTCAATGCGGTCAAGTACAAATTTAGTCGCAAGTCATTGGGATTCAAGTCCATGTTGAGTCACAACACTTTTGCCATATTTAAGACGAGTCTCAATTATTGACTCGAGTCTGAATCACCAACTTCTCAACAATTGATTACAATAAAATGTATCAATTTATTTATTTATTTAACAATTTATCAAAACTCCAGCCTTGTGTAGGTCACTTTTGTCCCTAACATTTCTTCGGTTTTCTTCATGATAGACATTTTAAAACCTGATTGATTTCTTCTGTTGGCTGTTGCTTTCATAGTTGTGGCTTTTTTAGAGAGGTTCCTAATCTCTTGG
Source organism: Danionella cerebrum (assembly GCA_007224835.1). Classification (NCBI taxonomy): domain Eukaryota; kingdom Metazoa; phylum Chordata; class Actinopteri; order Cypriniformes; family Danionidae; genus Danionella; species Danionella cerebrum. The sequence continues at coordinate 114,688 of SRMA01026832.1, read as the reverse complement.
GATACACTCACATTTTAAATTAAGAACTTAAAAATGGTTCTATTATGAGATTGAGAAAAAACAGTCATTACCCACAATTGATACTTCTACGTTTGTTCAACATTATCTGACATGCATTAAGGGGATTGGTGGTTTAGGGAGTGAACTGAAAAGCCCTGGGAACCCTTTTTTTGCATTATGCTCTAACTATTACACAGCTGAGTGTTCTATTGACCGTGAACAGTGAAAGGCACATTGAGTACTAAGTGGCCCTTTGTTTTTGAGCGCACAATTCACTTGGACACCCTTTGTTGTCAAAACACAAACTCTACACATTCCAAAAAAGCCCTGCAAATGTGAAATTGACATACTTTTATAGTTTTTGTGTGTTATTACAAAGTCTAAATATTAAAATGAGAGTGATTTTTTTTTTCCCAACGGATGAGAACCATAGCATGACCAACAACTCTAATGCAGAGTTAAAATAATTTAAACTCTCTCTGGAGTTAAGATTTATTTTTGGCCTTTAGCTATAGAATTGTACCTAGACATGAGCTCAACTCTTTATAACTCTCATATTAAATAAGGTATAAACGTCTGCTAAATCTAAATAAAATCATGTCTGGAGTTAAAACACATTTGAACACCAATGAATCTACAACAGAAGACCTTGGGGGCACCAAATATCCTAAATGACATTTAGAAGATGTCATGAAAGAACTGACTGACTCTTTTTCAATGAAGGTGCATTAAGCTTGATGTCTTATACATCTCAAAAGGGGTTTCCTTCAGGTCATCTCAGTTTTTTTCAACCTGAAGATTGTCTCTTTCAAGTGTTTTCGAATATTAGATATAAACCAAGTAAAATGACCCTGAAAACAAGGTTTATGGAGATTTAACAGACACAGCAGCTTTATTTAGCTTTAACATGATACATGAATTACCAGTAGCTAAAAACACACCCTGCTCTGAGAGAAAAGGAGACAAAGAAGATGGGGGGGGGGGATGGGGGAGGTTTGAGAGACCCTTTCTGCGAACAGGATAGGACAAAGAGAAAGAGCACGTCCATAAGCTACTTTACGGAGCTTGTAACTTCCTGGAAATGATGTGTTTCTTGTTCTATCTCAGAAAGTTACATGTGTGTACTTTACATTTTTCAGGATTCAATTTTTTGTCATTTGAAAAAATGCTTTTATGACAACCTGTGACTCGGATTACCGATACAGTTGTGCTCATAAGTTTACAAAAAAGTTTGGTAAAGTGGTTGGATTTATCGTCAAACAACTTAGTTTAATCTTTTTAAATCATTCCTAAACTTTCCAAATGACCCTGATCAAAAGTTTAGCTCTTAATAACTTGTTTTCCCCCCTTTAACATCAATGACAGCCTGAAGTTTCTTGAGGTAGTTGTTGGTGTGGTTCTTTATCTTCTCTGTTGGTCAATCAGCCCATCCTTCTTGGAAAAAAGCCTCCAACTCGTGTAAATTCTTGCATGAATTAAACGTTTGTGTTCTTCCCAATGATATTGAGGTCAGGAGACTGAGATGGCCACTCCAGAACCTTCAGTTTGTTCTGGTGTAACCAATGTCAAGTGTCTTGGATCGTTGTTGTGTTGGAATCTTCCAGTTATTGGACGACCAACTCCACCACTATGCCACTTCCCACCCTGATAATATAGCAATAAAGTAATAATTTAAAGTGTTTCCTATACTTACAAGTATAAAAAAGTACAATTGCGTAGGAAATATAAATATACGTGAAATACAATACAGTACTTTTTCTTCGGTTGAGAATTCTGCTTTGCTAAAAAGTAGAAATTGTATTTTTTTTGTTTTAAACATGGCGTCCAGAAAGGAGTAGATGCCATTTATCGTTCACACTTTGTACTTTTACAGATGCATCAATCCATTAGTTTATTTTTCTTCATCCTTCTATTCATTCCTGGTTCATTGCTCGCTTAACCAGGAAAAAAGGTGTGTTCAAACGTTGGAAAGGCAGTGTATGTTATATAACTCATTATATTGGGTAAGGGGATCAATTCCAGGATATTTATTTCCCTTTTCTTATCACATGGCTGAATAATCTCATTATAATTATCGTAGCTGTGGTTAATGAAAGTGTATAGCAGCAAGGCTAAGGCATCTGTGCTGTTTATCTGCTAATCAGATCACTTCTGGTTTGTTACAAGGCAACTGCCTGATATGGTTGCTATGGGAAACCTGGGTATGAGTGCGGCTTCTGTTTTTAGAGTGGCCACAGGATATTTTTATATGCATTGAAACCCTTCTAAGGCATAAAAAACACTTCCTAATGATCTCTCACCAAAGCTGCGGAACAATGACCCAAGAATGTAATGGTTTCACCACAAAACACCACATCCATAAACAAAGCAAAGCTGAGAGAGGATGTTATTCTACTGAAAATCATTGTGCTATTTCAATGTAGGACTCAAATAAAGGTGCTTTTTTTGGGGGAACTGAGTAAGAAAGAAGTTTACGGAGAGAGAGCGGAGGGCTTCCTCCCACGTACAGATGCAGGAAGTGACTGCTGAGCAGATACAAAGCGTCATTAGCTGACTTTTGAACATAAGACAGCAAATAAGATCAAAACTTCTACACAATCGCACAAAAGACACGCATCACGATTCCAAAACTCCTTTCGCTGATCTGAGGTTGAAAGGGCAGCGACCACAGACCACAAAAAAGCAGGAGAGATCATTGCAAACATCCTGGAAACAGAGGGAGGAAACGGTTTCATTAGCCCTTGGAGCAAACAAAACAAGAAGGAACAGTTGTGTGTTTTTGTGCACATAGGAATGTGTAGGGTTCTCTGATTCATATATATTCAGTATATAATACATATATCATTGGTGAATCTTGGTATTTGTGCCGCTACACAAATATAATGTGGGTGTTTTGTGTTTGTTTAGCTGCTCTAAGTTTGAGTGAGCAATACAATAAAGTGTAGGAGAAAGGGAGGAGACGGAAGAGCTGAGCGGAGGCTACGGAATTAAAACAAACTGGTGGATGCTAGGATCGAGTGAGTTTAGGCTTTAAATGGTCAAATGTAAAGAGTATTTTACACTCGCCGGCCACTTTATTAGGTACACCTTGCTTGTACCAGGTTGGATCCCCTTTTGCCTCAATCATTTGTGGCATAGATTCAACAATGAAACATTCCTTCGAAAATTTGATCCATAATCTCCCGTTTCACCACATCCCAAAGGGGCTCTGTTGGTTTGAGATCTGGTGACTCTGGAGGACATTTACATTTATGCATTTGGCAGACGCTTTTATCCAAAGCGACTTACATTTGAATGAACATATTTTTTCTGTCAGTTCATGCTTTCCCTGGGATTGAATACATTTGAATACAGTGAACTTATTGTCACTCAACTGGTGATTGACGCTCTATGACAGACTACGGTTTTCTGCTGGAAGTAGGCATCAGAAGATGGGTGCACTGTGGTCATAACAGGATGGACCTATGTTGACCTGTAAGATCCAAGTTACATGTTTATTTCATGATGACACTATTCCAAATTCTGACACTACCCTTCATATGTTTCTGTCGTAGCAGAAATTGGTGTTGTAGTGGTTGAGACTTGTAAAATTAGATCAACGTCTGTTGTTTGCAATAACGGAAAGTAATTGTGTGAATTATACACTATTCTGTTTTTGGTCTTGACTTAGTCAAAACCAGTCATGGTCTTGGTCTTGTATTGGTCTCGGAACCTCTTTCCTGTGCTTAGCCTACAGGAGTGGCACCCGGTGTTGTCTTCTGTTGCTGTTGCCTATCTGCCCCTTGGTGTGATGTATGGTGTGTTCATAGATGCTCTTCTGCATACTTTGATTGTTCACAGTGATTATTTACTTAATTATTGTTGCCTTGCTATCAGCTAAAACCAGTCTGGCCATTTTCCTCTGACCTCCCCAGAGAACGGCCGTTGACTCAATGTTTTCTGTTTTTCTGATCCTTCTCTGGAAACCCCATGGGTGGTTGTGCGTGAAAATCCCAGTAGATCACATTCAAAGCCACCCAAATCACCTTTCTTCCACAGATTGTCTTGGCCATGTCCACTTGCTTAAATTCATTGAGTTGCTGCTATGTGATTGGCTGATTAGAAAAGTGTGTTAACGTGCAGTTGGACAGGCGTACCTAATAAAGTGGCCGGTGAGTGTAAAAAACATTGTGTGGTTTGTAATATAAAACATAATCTTTTTTGTTATTTAAAAAAAAAGTTCTCTAAAGTTTAACCCCCACCACCACCACCACCACAAACACCTAAATGATTGATATCTGACATGTATTTACCCGGCTGTTATAACTTGAGTCATCTATCTCAAGTTGCTTTCTGTTTCATATCCTAATAGAAAGTGATGCGTTCCCATGAGTTTACCACAGCTGTCTGGATTATAGAGTGACGCGCCAAATTTTCCGGATCACCCCAGAAAGAGGTACTGAATAATTCAGCTACATCGCTTAAAGTTGTGCGCTTTGAGAGAAGGATATATCAGGAGAAACCTGATTAAGAAGACATAAGACCAAATCATCGCTATGAGAAGAAGCTAAGCTGAAGCAAATCTTTTTTTTTTTTTTTTTTTTGAGGAACTGACTTAATGATGGACTCAGATCGAAATGATTTTAGAAAAAGCAAAAAAGTTTTGTCCACTGAAGGAAGGACATCTTTTATGTATAAAACACTGAAGTTGCCAAGTTCTAAATATTATACATATTTTTTTATTTAAGATTTGCTCTGTGGGTTTGCTCTCAAACTATTGAAGATGAACAGGGCGCTGTGTACAAATATTTTATATAATATGCAAGAAATCTGTCATTTGCACGTCTTGATCTCTGAGAGCTGATATGTTCTGTATTAATCTTTGTATTGGCTCATATAACAATTAATATGTCAAAAGTACTAAAATGAGTGAGGGTGCACATCCTGTTTTGGAAAATGTAGACACTGGTGTGCGGCTGACCGGATGAGGTCAAAGGCAAAAGGCGTTGAGATAAGCAGCGTAGCCTTGAAAGGAAATCTGCTCAGCTGGGTCACAAAGACATTGGAAGAACTAGTATTGACACGCTGGTCCTCATCGTGGCCGGGAAAGAGAAAGTGGTGCCCTATTTATCATCCAGCCCCTCCACTTCTTATTTATGACCTACCATAAGCAGGAGATGCTCTCCTGGCAAGCAGCTTGTCCTTCCCGACACACTGTCCGGGAAGCCATCAGTCCCAGAACTCTCTGCGCTTTATTGATTTGGGAGTTGTTTGTCGGTGCAAAGGCAGCTGCAGAGGCCTAATGGAAAATAGAATGGAGGAGAGGACCCATAAAAAGACGGACGGCACCAAAATAGAATCATTTAATTGGGAGGAAGTGGGTGAAAACAATGAGGAGGAAGAAAGTCATGTGATTATCATGCTGTAGGTCGAAAGGGACTCCACCTCGCTGCACCTCGCACAGGAGAGGAATACTGCGACAAGTCCTGCGTTCTCATCTCTCCGGCGAGTTTTGTTTCCTGTGCATTCCCGTGTGAGAGGTCATGTCATTGTAGAACAATGATGAAGTGGCAGGTCATCCTGTCCAGGGCATAGTGATCTGTACCTACAACAAATGAAAGTACAACACCAGTCATTCCTAAAAGATTCATCATGTTGACCAGGGAAAAAATGCTGTCGTTTTGTTAATGCGTTTTGTGTTCAGTGAGTGGTGACCTTCATTAATTCGTGTCCATTCACTTAAGGACTTTTATTAAGTTCTTGCAATCCCTAATGTTCGAACCAAAGAGCTTAGTGTTGGTAGCGTCATGCTCCACTGGCAAAAAAGTAAAAAAAGCCAACCTTCTGTTATTGGACAAATTTTATGAAATGGAATGTTTATGAAATATTCTACTCATAGACCGTTTGAGCTACAGCCGCCAAACTAGTTTTGGTTGCTATATCTTTTCAGACTGGTACCACAGAAGGAACACTGGGAAATTTTCCATTGATTTAACATGGGATAGAACTTTGTAAAACTGTGACTCAAAATGGGAACCTCATAGAAACTTCAAACTGAACACACCTATGTAGGTTATCAGTCTATGCAAGACGATACCAACAGCTGTGTAAAAGTATTTTACTATTTTACCATTGACTTTTAATGAAACGAAACGGCATGATGACATCACTGACGGTTCCCTAGCAACCAATTTTCTGAACTCTCTGCTTTGGTAAATGATAAAGACATGAGGGTTGGTTTATAAAACTCAAAGTGACAAAGAGAACCTTATTTCACTGACTTCTTATTACCAACCTGACTTTGCCGTAGCAACCTTTTGTTATTAGATCTTAAGCACTGAAGAACCGTATTGTAATTGCTCAGAATATTATTGTTTTACAACTTTCAATGCGTTTCTGAGAGTCAAATGTGCAGAACAGGGCGGGGCAATCATTAATCGTAAAGCAATCATAATCGCCATTCAGACGCTTCACATTTATTTTAATTACTTTCCCTTTAAAAACACTACCGCAAGTGGAGTCACGTGACCCCATGTTAGTTAGGCAATGTGTGCTTTGATTTCAGTTGTTTATTTATTAATAAATAATCATTGATAGGAGATTGTATTTCATTCAACATTTTTAATAATCAAGTAAAGTACCCTTCATTCTAAAATCTCTCAATGAAGTATGAAAATGATAATTCAATAATTAAATAAAACAATAGTTCAATAAGCGTAATCAAGCTAAAATATTCAATTAATTGAGATTTTTATTCTAGCTCAAACAGAATAAGAACACGTCTGAACAGGTGAAACCTTACGGTTCAAAAAGTGGGTGTGGCCAAATGGTTTTTCCAAAATCAACAAGAAGTTGGCTATTACACAAAAACATCTAAAATGGCTACTTTGACTACTAATGGCTACTAAAACTCCTACAGATTATATCTGCAGATCTCCAAACTCCATCAGTCTTAGCTAAAGGATGTTGAATTGCAAAGCTTTGTGAAATGTGAAAATCTAATTTTAAAGAGGAAGCTGTTTATAACTTTTCCTAACTATGTTAACAGCCCATGTTTGAACCCATCTTCAATGTAAAGTATTTGTTATAGCGCCACCAGGTGGCCACGGGAAGTACTACGTTTAACATTTGTAAGGTACTGTACTTTTTTGACATATGTGACAAGAATATGTATTGGCCTCATGACTCATGACATTTTACGATGGGGTTTCCATTTGGTACTTTGCCTGCAGTATACTGTTCTGAACAATTTTCATGTAATATTTCTCCTAAATAACGATAGTCTTTAGTTGATACCATCATTTTGGCCATATCTACCCATCTGTAAGGACATTCCTCAGTCGTAACTAGGTTTTTTTCTTTATTCCTTCTGGGTCACTGTCACTATCTCATTCTGTTCTTTCCTTTAGCTTTTATCTTTTGTATATTTCCACTTGTTCTTATCGGTGGGGTGTTTTCTGACCAGAGCTGGATGGTCATGATGCCACACGACTGCGCAACAGCTCCTTGAACAGCGCTTTTTCCTCCTCATCCTCTCCGATAGTTCGGTTTCGCGCGGGGTGTCATTCCTTCTCTCGGTTCTCTCCTCCTCCCACCTGAGCTCCACGCCGAGCTCTTAATGGAATATCACGTAGAACAGCATTAAAACACCGACACTGGCCGAGCCGTGCTCTTCAAAACATCTCCGAGCTTTGTTTCAGCGGATAAACGGAGTTTGGTGGATACGAAGGAAGCGCGCTGTTCATTGGACTTCACTTTTTGTGTTGACATCCCTCGCACACGGATTTGAACTGTACACACTCAGGGATATGGCGGACTTCATTATCACCGAAGACATGGTGAATAATTTTTAACTGAAGAAGCCTCCAGTACTCATTAACATTGTTTCCAAGAAATCCACTGGCGCACCGGGAAAGGGAAATATTTCCTTTTTGCGACTCCCGTTTCCTCACCACATTTGGAGAACGAGGGGGCTTGAGGAACCAGGATGGCTTCTGTGGGGGGCTTCAAGAAACTTAACTCTTGAGTTTTCTCTTGTGAGTTGCTTGAGACCGTTTTAAGTTGAAATAAACAAACCGAAGGAATACACAGAAGTTCACGCGGAACGTGTTACTGAAGGACTATGACGGCCACCGACGACCTGAACTGTGGTAAAACACGTTTATGTGATGTTTTAGATAATAAAATGTGTGGTTGTGTGATTTTTGGTTGACGTTATAAAGCAGTCTTGCGTCTATTCAGTTTGTCAAACATTTATCTTTGTTTTGATAAAGGTTTTTGACGCGAGTATTTCACATTTTGCAAACACGCCTCAGACGCAGCTGTTTCTGATGATCATCAGAGAACTGGCAACCAATTTCAATGCTTTCTGTGACATGTGCTATTTTTTTTAATCTCACAGTTTTATTTTAAAGCAAAAGTGGATGCCTTTGTTAATTTATAGTACAAATTCGGGGAAGTGTGTGAAGAGTTTCCAAAAAGCTATAAATAATGAATACATGTAATATTGTAGGGATAAATAAATGTTTTATTTACAGAGTAAAGGATTTAACATTTATACTTTATTAGATAATAATGTGTTTCTAATGATATAAGAATTAATTCTACATTGAGATTTTTCTTTATTTAGCTGAAAACGTGTATTTTGTATCCAAAATGCCATACATTCGTTTTATCAATATAATGATTTCTATTTAAAAACTGTATATACAGTACAACAGTTAACAACAAACAATATTTAACTTATGGCAAAAAACAAGTTTGAAGTTTTAAATAAAAAGCCAAAAAAAATTTGGATGAATTAATTCACATTTACATGTATGTGAATTAAGTTAGTCATGTTGTCATCTTAGCTCAGTGGCACAGTGAATCCATTATAAATCCATTGTCCGCTCGAACTGATTTTTGACTGCCACAATTCAAAGAAAAGAAAAGTGTCTAGTAAGTCAAACTTTTGAGTAAATATTAAACTTCTTTGCATTTTTATGTAATATTTAGGGGTGTTACAGTACACTCTGCTCATGATACGATTATTTTAGAGAGCTAATTTTATAATCTTTCTCATTTAAAAGGTGAGTAAAGGATCATTGTAAATATTACATAAAACAAGAAGGTAAAGAAGTTTCAGAAGTGACTAGAACCACAGTCACTCCAAGGAGCAAATACATTTCAGCTCGTAGACGATATCTCCCAGTATCCCCACGACAACTTTTAAAACGCTGTAAATAACTTTTAAACATTTAACAAAATGTAAAGGGTATTTAGGGAGTACAGTGGATAGCAATGTGGCCTTTCAGTTACAATGTTGCTCGTTTGAGACTCAGTGGTGACCTTTCTGGGAGGAGTTTGCATGTTTTTGCTTTGCTTGCATGGGTTTCCTCCAGGTACTGCAGTTTCCCCCACAATCCCAAAAACATGCGTCAATTCAGTGTCACAATTATGAAATAAAAAGTAAGATAACAAACTCAGAATTCTGACTATTTCTGGCACGTTTATAATTTCAAGATAAAAAGTCAGAATTGTGAGTTTTTAACATGGAGGTCCAAGATGATAAAATGAATGATTTTGTTTTATTCAGTGGTGGAAACGGCTTCCATATGGTTGCTTTAAAATGAAAAGTCAACTAATGTATAAAAATATACTTTGTCAATAGTTTTTTGTTCATTTAGTTGTTCAGTGAAGTTGGGTAAATATGTTGTGCATATGTTAATAACAAATTGTGAAATCCTGGAATTCTATAGAATGCCAAGGTAATGAATAGAATGCCTGAAATTGAATGGCAAAGTATGGATTGTGTACATTGCCAAGGACATCTGCTGGCAAAGTGTATAACTGATTTCCCACGCCACTACTGTGAAGTCAACGTTGCAAAGCATGTGAGTACTGTAGACATCAATAATTAAGACGTTGACGCAACATTCTGATACCTTGCGACAATTCCTTCTCACCACCATGTCATAATGTTCTGTCCAAATTCCTTAGATGTATGTTTAAAACACCAAAATATGAAGTATATTTGTGTAGAGAACATAATTGGGTGCGGAGACTATGTTTATTTAATAAAGGGTTTTCGTCTGGTGACCTTAGAATGCCTTAGAATTGTTACATGTACACTTGCCAAACGCCATCAGGTATTCTATACAAAAGAATGCTGGGATTTTACTCTTTGTCTGTAACATAAATAACAGTTTATTGGTTGCTCTGTATTGTAAAAAGAATAATGTGCCACATGATTGAGCGTTATCCATTATACGAGTGTGTTTTCCTTTGTTTCAGAGTCTTAGTTCTTGCTGTTCCCCTGGAGAATGGAAGTGTTCCTGATGGGGCCGTTAAGGCTCTCTCTTCTTGTTCTTCTGAATGGTGTATCCTTTGGAGTTGTGGAATTGGAGTCTGTCCCTAAAAGCCAGACTCAATCATTCAGTCTGCAGGCGGCTCAAGAGAACATCACCTTGGCAGTCATCCTGCCACTTCACAACACAGACTATCCCTGGGCTTGGCCTCGGGTGGGCCCTGCTCTGTTCTGGGCACTGGAAAAGGTGAACTCTGACCCTAGTCTGCTGCCAGGTTACCATCTACAACTGGTTTTCAACAGCAGTGAGAACAAGGAAAGATTTTGTTCAGATTCGGTGGCTCCGCTTGTGGCTGTGGACCTTAAGTTTTCTTACAACCCCTGGGCTTTCATTGGGCCAGGCTGTGACTACTCTTCCTCTCCCGTGGCTCGTTTCACCACGCATTGGGAGGTTCCGATGATCACTAGTGGGGCGAGAGCACTTGGTTTGAATCTGTATTCATCCATTACCAACGTTGGGCCAACACACAAGAAGCTGGGGGAGTTTGTGCTCAGGATGCACCGCTATTTCGGCTGGGACAAACATGCCATGCTCCTGTTTAACGATAACAAGAACGATGACCGGCCCTGTTACTTCGCCGTGGAGGGGCCATACACACAGATGCGGGATGAAAATATCACAGCAGAGGATTTGGTCTTTAACGAGGATGAGCCCATTCGTTATGAAGACCTTCTGCGGGATATCAGTCAGAAAGCCCGTGGTAAGTGGCATGCGGTGGGGTTGAAAAGTCAAGTAGTTCTTGGAGGCTGACATTTGTCAAATGAAATGTTTGTTTTTATATGGCTTTGGCTATTCCCATGACATGTTCTTCAGCCAGCTGCTTTTGAAAAAGCTTTTCCAGTTTGGGGTCTTAATTATGAAGCCATTGCTGAAAGTAAATAGAAGATTTATTAGGGGTAAATAGGGGTTTCCTAAACTCCTAACGTCATTGAGAAATGTAGGAAATTATATACATGGTTTTAACAGTGGTGGCGCTGTTTTCACTAGAGCATACTCGCTTCACTTGCACAACTGACAGGTTGTCAGTTTCAAGTATGGTGATGAGTTTGGAAGCCCCATCCTCTTTCAAATCATAGGTGTGGGGGCATTTTTCATGTCCAAATATTTAAATTAAGAGCAGCATGGTAGTAATAAACAAAACACAACGTACAAATTCTTCAAAAAGCCATTAATTTACTCCAGGGGTCTCAAACGTATTTTGGAGGACCTCTTATACTTCAATTGAAATTTCATTAGAAACAGTACATTCAAATTTCAAAATGTTCAATGTTGAGTTTGGAATGGGGAGCAGGTTCCTTATTGCATCGCTTTGGATTGTTAGCTGTATTGCTCCATGATTTTAATGTTTTTTTTTCTTTATTTATATTTGAACACTTAAACAGATTTTAAACAACTCCAGCGTATGAAACAGCTACAGTGATAATAAAATTGTGATCCGCAATGTCGGTAAGCAACGTTGTGTCGGAACTGTTTCAACAGAATTTATTATAGAGATGCACCCTGGCTTGTTTCAGAATAAACTGTGATTCAAACCTTATATTGTTTTCATGTGACAGGAATTCTTTTATGAGAACATTACTTGTGATACCATTACGAACCTGAGAGGGCGCTCATTTTGATCTTTAGAAGAGCTGACATTCTTTACCCAAATCCGAGAGGTCCCATTGGGAGCCAAAAAATAGCGTCTGGTTCAGGCTTAATTTACATAATTTGTGACGTGGTGCTCGGCTCCAATCAGCGTTTGCCAGGTGCCACTCATCAGGCTGCACGCACTTGCCAGCTGTACATCACCAGGCTGTGCGCATTAAAGCCTGACGCAGCAGTGAATAGAGTCAGTGCACAGAGAATAGGATTTTCCATTGCGGGAGTCAGGAATGCCAGTGTGGGTTGTCTGGGAGCCGAAGGAGCCCAGGAGGTGCTCCGTCGACCGTCTACAGTGTCGTCGCCGGGCCTGCTTGAGTCACTGGGCTCTGCTGGACACCTGTTCCCCGAGAGAGTTCACTGGGCGTCAGGCTGTCCATATTCCAACACAGTCAACGTCATGGAGACGGCCCCCCATGCTCGAAGCCAAAGTGTACATAGGCTTGGGTTAGGTTCAGCCTTTGTTGAACGCGGTCATGTGATGCCACAAGAGACAAAAATGGACTCCGAGGAATTCTGATTGCTGCCACGAGTTGATTAATTTCATATATCTGCACTGGTTCCTCAGGTTCAGTTTGTTCAATTATAAATAAATCCGCCATATTGGTAACCATTGTAACTTTGGTTGAGAGTGAGACGGCAGCAGCAAACTTTTTCAGATTCTCTGAGTTAGAATTACTGGATTGTTTAATCATTTTCATAGACGCACACCGTCATTTATTATGCAAAAACCTGATTTGTGGAGACCTGCCGCATGCTTTTAAATTGATGTTCCGTTAAAAACTCTTTGATAAAATTGGTCACACAAACCTTTAATCCAGGAATCATCCACAAATCGGCCTGATTCTTACACAAATTGCTACACTGCGGCATCAGTTAAGGTACACCAACTTGACGACGGAGCTATTTTTCTGGTTTGTCACAGAATTATGGGTTAAACAACAATACAACTGCTTTTGTCATGTATTCAGCCCAGATATTATTAATAACTTTATTATGTTTACATTGACAAGTGATCATGGCATACACGAGATCAACTTTCAGCTATGGCTTCTACTGTATTGGTCGCACTTGGCAGAGGCAACCATACTGTGCTTCATTTGAATAATGTCAGGCTAGGGCTGCGTTCAGGCTCATAAATAAGAGGCAACGAAATCGCATTAGGATTGGGTTGAATTCTTCCAGTCTCGGGCCATGCCAGGTCAAACTTTTTAAACTCAACTACAGCTCTAATCTCCTAGGCACTGTGAAATAATTTGCCATCAGAGCTTCTTGTAATTTGATGGGCTATGGACATTCCCACAACTAAAAACCAGTGTGAATAAACCTATGAATTACACTAGTCTCCAGATCAGAAAAATTAAGACAAAACAGATCAGAGAAAAACAAAGTATTTCAGTTTGGTTGAACTGATTTTACTACGGCTTATTACCGCTGCACCATTATTGGTAGAAATTAGCCAGAGAATTGAAAGAACCAGAGTCTACAGTGTTTTATTAAATGAGCTGCATCATGGACCTACTCAGGTGAACACAAACAGGAAGCAGAAGCCTGGCTAGGAATGAGTTCACTCAAGCACAGCTTTGGAAACAATTAAATCTGCCTCATCCCTGTGCCCCTTGTTCAACAGAGTCTGACAAAAACATTTGAGCCTTTCATAAAAGCTTGCACTGGTAATCAAATTCTGAGAATATGAAAATTGGAGAGTGACTCAAAGGGAGAGCTGGAGATTTAAAGAGGGTGGGGGGTGGGGGGTTCAGAGTTCGCCTGTTGGCTGCACACACTTCATAGTCATGGTTGATCTCTCTTCAGAGGCAGAATAAAGAAACTGACAGACAGGTGGAAATTGGGAATTAGAGAGCTAAGAGAATTGGTGGAATATATCACAATTCATCTTTGTTCCGCATCAAATATCTCTTGATATTCATTTCAATGTCTGGCACCGCATACAAAATGGAGCAGAGAGCTGACATGCAGGCTGAATGGAGATGCTTATTTCAATAAAGCTATCCAGCAGCCAATGGCGTGAGCCATGAACTACATACACAGAAATAAAAAGATGTGTAGGGGTGTAGGTTTGCGGCTAAACAAAGAAAGCATCTTCCATTTTATACAAGATGAAATTAGTAATTTTGTATTTTCATGTAAGGAATAATCAATGTCTTTATGTGAGGTTTTAATGCACGGAGTATAGCACACCTGTACAGCACCTTGGTAAAAAAAAAAGTTTAAATACTGTGAACATAGAATGTTTATTTGTATACATACATATATTACTGCTTCACATCGTAAAGAACACATTGTCAACACCATTACAAAGAATAAACACATTCCCGATCTCAAACCCCTACAATATTTGAATGAAATAGATCCAAACTTTGTTCTTTAACTTTATCTCAGACTAACAGCACGTTAGCAGTGTGTTTAAGGAAGCGGGCTGGTGCATTGGCAGAGAAGGTGCGGGGCCAAACAAAGAAAAAGATGAGGGCAGAGGTGTGAAGGGCAACAGCCAATAGCAAACTGCCTCTTCTTCTTCTGCTTTGTTTTTATTGCGGTTGGCAAGGAAACAGCAACATGCACCATGTACTTTAATATACATGAAACAAAGACCATTTACGTGTACTAAATATGGGTTCTATTTTATCTGTGAAAAATCTACATTTTCTGTATAACATCAATTTTTTCTAATATTGGGCCAAGCAAATGTGCGAATAATTGATGATCGAGCTCCAAACAAGTTGTAAGCTGCATTCGTTCTACTGCCTTGTTTGTGGTTATGACTGATTTGTGGGATTTGCCAGCTTAGCCGACCAAGTCTTTGAGATAAAGATCAATGATCAAAGGTGCCCATTACTATAAGTCCAATAATGTGAGATGTATCTGTTCATTCTGAAGCATGTTTTTGTAGAAGGTTGGTCGTAAATGGACTGATTAGCGCTGCAGCGGATTCCTCCAGACAGCAAGTTTTGATCTAAGTGCCTGTGGATGCAAAGAACACTCATGGTATCTTTTAAAATGCACCCGAGTGTCTGTGTATTGACTGGCTATCTTTGTGAGTAATTGCCGTCTCTTTGGGTGGATAGCAGGAGTGTGTGAGACGGAAAGTGCTTTCACTTAAATCTTCTGATGCTGTTGTATGGGGGGGGGGGGGGTTAGAATTCTGGTCTATCCGGACAAGCTTGTGGGATACATAGAAGAACACGACATTGTCTCATTGTCATGTAAATGAAAACTTGACAGTATCAGGAGTAAAACACATAGGTAGGATGTAAAAGAGCCGTTGGGGCGTGGCCAACCTTCGCTCCACATCGGACCTGTGACTCCTCTTAGACTAGGTTGATTTTAATGTGAGTGTGGACACCTCCGCCCCTTTCAATGTCATTAAAGCTGTGAAGCTTATATGCGTTTTTTTTTTTTTTTTAAACTGCGTGTTTGGGGTTAATTACTATGCCAGTCATCTCTCTTGCCACCCGTCACAGTGTTCTTTTGATTTTTTATTTCATTTTTTTGTCGCCCTCCTCACCATGTTTCCCCAATGTGGTGAGGAGTGCATCTGTTGTACCACAAACGCCATCTTTAGGCAGGGAGTGCCATTGCTTCAATATTTCCTTGATGCAGACAAAGAGTGCTCTTCTGAGAAGCCATTCAAAGATTCGTGAGAATCTCAAGTCGAATCAGTTTTTAGAGGCCTTACATGTTTCCACCGACTTCCAGTTTCTACTGTTTTAGGAAACACATTTGGATTTGTTTGTGAAAACTAGGTTTTTCGACTGTTATGAAGCTATATTAAATTTACCAAATAAACCCTTTTTTATTCAAATTCAGCTGGATTCAAAATTATTGACGATAATTATTGACAGAGATTCAATTCAAATAGATTTTTATCTATTCACATTTTGTATAATGACGATTGTATACAGTATACAATTATTTATTTTAGTTTATTTATACTATTTAGAGCTTGATATGAATACATTTCACTTGTCTTAAATTTTTTTTTATTTATTTATTTTGTTTTCTATTTTAATATTTTGACTATATTTGTTCTGTTGCAACTTATTATATTTGTTTATTTTGTTTAATTTTTTTAATACATAATATTAATAGCTACTTATATATTTTTATTTATTTTTACTTCTTATTTCATCACCACTTCCATCTGTTTATTTATTCTACACTGAACCAGTGATTAAGAAAGCTTAGTAGATGTGATTCTTCACTTTCCTTCTTGTTTGGTGTCAGCCTTTAAAATGTTCAGGCAGTGTTTTGAAGGAGTAGTACGTTGGGAGAAAATAGTCTTGCAGGTTTATCAGAACCAGCAGTGCTGCTGTTAAGCCTCATTGTAAGCATCAAGGCTCTGGCTGAGAAGTAGGCGTTGAGCTAATTCAAACAGCATGCTTTTGTCCAAGAGCTGGATTACATCCTGAATGTATGGCATATGTGTCATTGTTTACCCCCAGAGCGTTCTATTCTAAATCAAAGCTATGATTTACATTGAAAAAGAGCAACAAAAAAAGATGGCAGGGTTTAATAATGGTAGAAATAAGTCAAATCCTACCTAATCACAGATACTTTGTGACGCATTGTGAAATTAATGTCTGTTTTCTTACGGCAATATGGCTTGAGACCACAGAATAGCAGAGAGTAACGCAAAGGTGTTGCGTTGGTTTAGTGGCTGATGCTACTTGCATTAGCTGATTCTGAACTACTATAAAAGTGGCTTCTTTAAGTCTTGCCACGCTATTTCTTCATTATAGAGAAATGAACAAGAACTAAAAATGACAAAATATTTCCATTAAAAGAAATAGATAAACATGAATTCACAGGAAAAACCATAACTAGCTGAAACCATAACTCGATTTGCATTGATTAGAAATAAGTCGTAATTTTTACGTGAGCTACTGGCATTTTACATATAATGTAAAAGGATGCTAATACTGTGTATCTTACCAAACATGCTTTTTTTAATAGTTCTCGCAGCATGGCATTTAACATTTAATGCTCTTTCCATACTAGCAACTCATTTTTTGACTAGTCATAATTTCGAACATAACTACAGGAGTGGGATTTGCTTTGAACTGAAAAAAACAAATAGATATCATTAAATGTATTTTATATTTTCACTAGGTTAAAAGTCAGAGAAACTGCATTTTTACGCGTGATAAATCAATTATAGATATCTCTTATGTTGTGCCTAGTCATAATACAAATTGCAGACGTTTAATTACTAACTACGGGCATTTAGACACGATTTAGCAGCAGCAAATGAGTTAGATTTATGTTTAAATATAATCTGCACTAGTCACAGGAAGTTGAAGTGCTCTCTAGATGTTTGGAGCAAGACATGGAAAATTGCCCAAAGTATATAAATTAAAACACATAACACTATGCATTTTGGAAAAAAATGTTTATAGGACAAGATCTAAAAAAAAATAATCATACCTATAATAACCTGGATACCAGGTGGACTAAAACTTTAAAAGTGTCTCTGACCAACATGATTGAACGCCTCTGAAAAGGGACCAGGTTGTTTCTATGACGACATGGAGCATCTGTTTAAATGCACAGAGGCAAGGGGCTGGAGGGACCCATCACCTGTCGACTGAGGTGTATGTTTTCAGTGAACACAGAACAGAACTGTCGGAAAAAGAAGAGCATAGACCACTCGCCCACTCACAGAGCTAGCTTGCATAGATTCAAAGATAGATCCATCCTCCACTCACATTCACATTCCACAATGCCCACTCATACCACGAGAGAAACATACCACGGTCACTATCAAGGTGATAACCAAACAGCTGCACCATAATCCGCACTTCTGAGGAAACCATTATTGCTTTAACATTGTGATCTTCACAAGCCAAACAAATCAAAAGCTTAGGACTGTATTCAACATGACACTGAGCTGCCATTACTCTTTCAAAAGGGAAAGGAGCCAGACAAACCAGCTGCAGCATGAGAAGTGTGAAGTGACATTTTCTCAGCCTCTGGATTGTAATTCGTGAAGATGGTGGTGCTTTTTTGAGGCTTTTGCCAGCTGGAGTTCTGAGCTTATGTCAGTCTTTGAGACACATCTGCTAATGATGGGTTGAATGGTGACGTTCAGCTGGATGATCCGAGCTTCACACATTGAAGTGTTGATGTCATCCTTTCACACTTGTTCTTGCACATCAAAGAGGCTTGAATCTGATGATGCATGTCTTGGTGATTGAAGAGAGTGGTCTTTGCCCAAGCTCGAACCAATGTTTCAATTTATTAAAGAATATACAGCAGGGGTCCCCGAGAAAACCGAGAGCTCGTTCTAGGGTACCAGGTGATGCTAATGGCTTCCAGTGTGATAGTCACTTCTGCAATTTGCTCATTTTACCTTTAATAAATAAGCTCATGTAGAAACCTGATTGGTAATGTAAATTTAGGGTTTCCCCTACCATTAAATGTGGGGGGGAGGGGTGGATAATTTATATTATGAATAATGGAAAGAGAATAGTAGGGAGGGATTGGCCCTCTGATGTCACTTGTGAGTGTTGTAGCAGCACGTAGATTATTCATAATACAAAAATATACATTTTTATATTTGAACAACACCCTCCATTTCATTGTAGGGGAAACCAGGCTTTTACACAAGCCGTACTGAGCTCACTTTATTATTCAAGACACTAATCTAAGATTGTTTGTATCCGTCACAGACCAATGACACTATGTTACTGAAGCATCTAACAGTGGAAGAAACCACTCTATGTTTATGCAGTTTTTCCGTTGAGCTTGACCATTTTAAGGTGGTTTGATACTAACATATTTTTTTGCAAAAGTTACCTAAGAATATGGTCTCACATTGCACCTATGTTTTATTCCAGCAACCGATCCAGAGCTTTTAAATTGTGCAGACGTGCCTGTTATGTGCATGAGCAGTATAGAATTATAAATTGATTACTTTCAGTAGTCCATTGAAGTGACCATTTACATGTGGCTATTGAAAGTCTCTCGGGAAGTTTTAATTGAAGCCCATGTTATAATTTAAGCTTCTGTCTATACAACATGGTTTTAAGCTTAGTTTTCCTTCTGCAAAGATTAATTCAAGGCTGTTCTGATGTTTAATGTAGCATGGTAGTCAAGCTTGGCTCAGCCACCCACCTTGTAGATTTAATTAACTCAAAGTTTCTGTTTTCTTTGAAAAGCTTCCAGCTTTTCTGGTAAATGTGAATGATTAATTCTGAGGGTCTGCTCTGGACAGCTATTCATCATGAGGAGAAATGAATGATATTCTCAGAGCATGAGCGGCAGGCACCTTGAAGAGTAAGAGTGTTGAGAGACAGCAGAAAACAGTGACAATGAAAATGCTCTCTTATAGTAAAACTGACTCTTCTTAGCAACACGCTAAGGTTGCTAACGGATGGTTAAATACATCTCATGCGTATCTAGGCATGCTTGTCAGTATTCCCTTTAGTCAGGAACTGTCACAGGAACTATTAAGAGTATTAAAGCTGACTGCTCAGCTCAGAAGAGATGGGAGAAAGAAAAATAAGTGATTTCTATTTTCTAAACTATTTATTTCAAGCCAATGTTGCAAAAATGACTACACCGCAATTCTTGTCTTAGCCACACTTAAAACTACATAATTGTAAGGCCACAAGTGCGTGTAATGATACATTTAAGAGGTGTTCCCCAGACAGGTGACTATAATAGCCATTACTTAATAAAGAAAGCCCTCCCCATTTCATGTTGATCACAATAACTCCCCATGGAAGAAAAATGTCACAAAATTTGAGGAAGGAAATCAATTCTTCACACAAAAGGTGAGGGCTACAAGAAGATCAGCAAAGCTTTACATATCAGTCAAAATACTGTTTGCAAAACTGATAAGCAAACATTCAGGCATGGAAGTTAATATCTCGCCTTCTGATGAGGAAGGTTGAAAAAAAAAATCGACATGCAAGTTCACCTCAACCCAGGCAGTAGAAAGCCAAACTGAAGTGACCGTTTCCCCTGACACCATATGGCACACACTGTAAATGTCTGTAAAAGGTTTGTGACTTTTCATTGGTCATTTCGGTCAGTGTTTGGTATTTTTGCTGGATTCCTGAGCACAGCAGTAATATAGCCTGAATAAGAGTTTAAATGAAGTGATCTATCCAGGGAGCGACAGAATAAATGCTGGCAAAACAATGAGAGGAAATGTTTCATGCCATATTACAAGCTATTCCCAGCCCTGTCTGCATTAAATATGACTGAGAAGGAAAAACAGACCTGTACTGAATAGTTCCCAGCAGATAGAAGAGGGTAGCTGCCATGCCTGCATTACTGAAGGGCACAGAGAGATCTATTTGATAATGTTATAATACAGGGAGTTAACAGGATTGCTAGTTTTGGCTAGGTTGTTAAACACTTTTCATCAAAATGACAAATTTTGTTTAGAATTACAGAATGGAGGGGTCTCTTTGCTCAGAATAGGTCTAAAATAACAAACTACATTAATAATCAACATTTTGGGCTCAGAATCGTATCTTAATAGATGAAATTTGTTATTTTTTGATTGCTTTGGAGTGCACGTAGAGGGCCACTAAATTGAATCTCCTTTTGAGTAGTCACAGGGAATTTCTACAGAAGTTAAAGTGGCTTGTGATGTAACTTTTCTACTTTTATTTTGAGTAAGATTCTGAAAATAGTCCTCCGCTTGTGTTTAGATGGATTTTATGGAATTCCTGAGACGTTCCACTATAAATTTTGGAAGTTTTCATTCATTGAGATCAAAGGTTTTTATTTTCATGTGTGTTATTGTTTTGTATCCAGGGATCAGTGCCCACTATTTGCATATTGTTTTAAATGACAACAGTTGGCATTCATTCTGACTGAGTTTGAAACCACATTAAAATGAATTTCACATAGACGTTAGCATTAGGAAGAGTACGTGGATGCCTTTGGCTGACTGCGCTTTGATTGCCTGTTGATTTGGAGAATAATTTCTGTTAATGAAGCTATTACTCTGTGATTATGACCAGATGATCACAGCAGGATTTTGCTGAGCACCAGCTGTGTTTGACCTGTCAGAAGAGGAACTGGAAGCGTGATATCAGTGTCTCCACTCCTCTAGTCCAATGCCGGTGTGCTTTCTACCACTGCATGCTCATTTGGTTTAGATACTCAACATTTTCCATCAATAATTAAGACTTGAGCACCAAAACATGTAGAATCCTGTTGTAATTGCAAGGATTATTACTTTTTTTGAGGGTCTAAAAGTGCTCGAAGTACTGAATTTCACACGTTAGAAGTGGCAAAATTTATCTGTTTGGGTTTTGAAAAGTGGGTGTGTAAAAATGCCTCTATAGCACCATCTAACGTGTTATCTGACTATTTTTTGACTATGAGCGTTTTCATACCATGTTATTAGTGGAAACGGAGAGAGTGAGTTCTTCGGGCAGGTGGTCAGGAGAATGGTATGCAAATGTAAGTGGGCTCCCATTGTATTGCGCATTTAGTTTTAATGTTAATTGTTTTGACAAAAAAGTTTGTTGTATTTTCTCAGGCACAGCCTTTATCATTTTTATTTTTGGAAAGGAAGTCAAACAATTCAAAAGAGAGAGACAGAGTGAGATCAGGAATGGGAAGGGAAAGACCATTCAGGGTTTTATGCCATTTTGATGCTAGGCAGTAAAATAAAATAAAAATCATTCATTCGTTCTTTTGGGATAACGGGAGTCTGCCGGTGCCTATCTCCAGCACCCATTGGAAGAGAGTACACCCTGGACAGGTCCCCAGTCCATCGCAGATAAAGTAAAATATTTTTGAAAGATTGTTATTCAGTCTTTTTCCTTAAGAAGTGAACTCACCATTTAAAGATTTTATTCTTTTAGTACATGCCTGTATTTGTTTCATGTGATGGTGTTCTGCTCTTCTGATACGCAACTCTTTTCTAAATGATAACAAAATTAAATTGTTAAAGTGCTATACCTCAGATTTATGACGAGAAACCCAATGTTGAAATCATCAATGCACAGAGTCTCATAGTGCCATCTCTAGTGATGCATGACTGGGGCTTTAGATCTGCCCCATCTTGCTTTAATTTCAGTTTGGCAGACAAAATCTGGTCCATTTTGCAGGGTAAGGACTGGCGTGCCGTTGCTTTGTGGTGCATCAGAAATGCAAAGTTGTGTGTTCACTTCCCCCCACCATGATCACATCTGTTAATGTTATTTAAGCTCCACCTGCTGTGGAGCGATCACTTCCGTGCTGATGCTCCCCACTGGATAAAAGCAAAGGTTGTGTTTGATTGGCTTTGGAAACATTTAGACTGTTCATGAGATTGTCGTCTATATTTTTGAGAGCCATATCAACACTATTATCTCTTTGAGGTCCTCCCTGATGAATAGGGGTGTAACGGTACGCTAAAATCGTATTCGGTTCAGTACAGTCTCTTGGAGAGTTCGGTTCGGTTAATTCGGTTCGTTACAAAAAAATAAAAACTATATCCTTTATTTTGAAAAGCTGCCAATAAACAATAGAATTCTTGCATAAAATAAATAAAAGTGACACATTTGGGTGATATTTTAAATAAATTGCACTCTATAAAGAAATACACATTTTTTAAATAAAAAATTAAATACTGCAACTAGTTAGGACCTGAAAACTTTTAACACTAGCAACAGCTTCAGCTTGTATATCAACAAAACTAACTAATCAAGTTTTAAGTTTTTGGCTAAAAAGATTAACCTATCCACATTTTCTGAAGAGAGCACAGATCTGGTTGCAGTGACAATATCTCCAGCAGTAGAAAATGTTAGATGTGTTGCCTGCCCGATCTCCGTGGAACAATGTCGGCATACAACTTTAAATTTATCCACTCGTCTATCCCCGTTATGTATTTTAACAGAGAAGCCAAAGTGTTCCCAAACAGGAGACCGTCTTTAATTAAGCTCTGGCTTCTCTTTCGCTGTTGCCATTTTCTAACTCGTGCTCTGCTACTAGGAACAATGTTCCTTCCTAGGCGAGTTTCCGCACGGACGCTATTGAGTGATGCACAGTAGAGCTGCACGCCACGCTTAATATCGCGCTAATAATAAATTTATATTATTTAATAAAAATTAAATACGCAAGTGTACCGAACCGAACAGGCCGTACCGAAATGGTTCAATACATACCGTGAACCGTTACACCCCTACTGATGAACTATTTGTAACTTTGCAGCTGAGTTTCACCGGTTTATTCAGGATCCTGATGCAGTAGATGTGTCAGTGTAGGTTAAGTATTGCTGCAACATATTCAAAGTACACAGTTTACTGTTAGAATATGATCCAGTTCCAGCTTTATTTGTAGTATTACAAATATGGTTCATTCAAGCACGTTACGCCATTAAAGCACGTTACGAAACATGGGCATCTCAATCATGAATAATTCAGAAGAATTAATAAATAAAGTAGAACTCTAGATGTAAATGAAAGTCCATGTTTGGGTATCACTGTAAAGCCACTCAACATGTCATGACCTCTTTAATGATCTATTTACACTTTTTAAGTCCAATGTGAAAGAGACATTTTTGCTTTTTTTATTATTTTGCCCAAAAAGCCAGAAGAAAGCTATTTAACTATATACATGCATAGTAATGGTCATAATAGTAAATGTGTGATTATTCTACCAATAATAATAGTACTAACAATTTCTGTAGTAAGTGAATTGTCAACTGAAAGCATCGTGGAGGGTCACGACCGTCACGTTAAATATTTCATGCCAGAAATGACATCATAATTCAGGAATTCACTCTCTGACTGCAAAAGTCTCTCGAATCATGTATGTTAGCAAGAGGATGGTTAGCAAATGTATTTTATCATATTGTGCAAATACAATGATCAGCTGCAATAACAAGCACTGCCAGGTGCCAGGAAGAAGGCTGTGATCTTTATAATGTTTTTTTATTTGTTAACTTTGACTTTGAGACCCTTGGTCTAAATCTACCAGGTCTAGCGACTAGAAACATGAACCAAATTCATTTGTCCCCTATTCAAGACCCTTTTATGAGTCAAATGTGCCTTTGCCTCAAAAACGTTAGAAAAAACCCTCATCTAACTGTGTTTTAGTTCTGTAACGTTCATCGATTTTTCTCTGGTAACTTTTCGCTTCAGTTACAGGAGCTGGTGGTGTGGCTGAAAAGCCTGTATATTTGTTATCACCAAATGGTTTTCGTTGATTTAACAGATTTTTGTCTGTCAGACACATCATAGAAAACTTGAATCAAATCCCTTGCTGTTTCAGCCCAGTCTCTGCCAAATGACAAATTTTATGAACGAGTAAAATTCAACTCGAATGAGAACATGGCGAGCTATAAAGAATGAAAGGTTAAGCTAGAAAAAGGGGATAACACAAAACATAAACTTAACCTCTTAAGCCCGAGAGTCCCCGATACCGGGGACTTGCCCCCTTGTGCGTTACATTTTCACTCATAGCTCACGAACCCTGAGAATAACCCACACATATTAAATACTGTTGTGTTCAGCGGAAACTCCTCTAAAAACGTATCTAATTCAATTTCATATCCGTTAACCACAGCTCGAACGCCATGCAAATAAACAACAACATGTCCGGAGTATAATTCATGACCACGTTTTTGTTTATGTGCGATATGTATCCACAATATAAACGGAAACACCAAAACCATGGCATCAAATGAAAGCTAACAACCAGCTGAATCCAGCGATATGCAACTCATTTACATTGCATGAAGTATTTCAGAGCAGGGAGCGAAAGTTCCACGAAAAAACGCCAGCAAAACCAAGCAAGCATGTAAATCTTGTCTTACCTTTGCCGTTTTTTCAACAAAAAGTTATTTCCATAGCGATAAAAGTCCGTTTGTTGTTATGTCCGGTCGATAGCTTCGCGAAAACTCCATTTTGTATTTTTCTGTTGCTCCGTGGCCTCATGACGTCACCAAATATGGAATGACTCCCCGTGCGTAAGAGGTGGTCTCTCCACGCTGCGCGTCGTGTGATTCGTCGGCGATCCCGTCAGTCTCAAAATGGTTGTCATCATTGGCTGCCTCAGAATCAGAGCTTTCCAGCGATATATAGAGCTCCCGGATTGGACAGATGGTCGGGGGGTAGGGACACGCAGAAACTCGACGTCGAAAGCGTTTGTGAATGAAAGGTTCCCAAAAGCGCAGCAAGATGGGGTAAATGAGCTTCCACCCCCCTTTTACAGCGTTTCTTTAGGAGTTTTTTTGCTGAAATCATGTCCCGTAAGCAAGAAAAGAAGACTATGAACGTAGCTGAAGCTTTGGACAAGATTTTTTCCATATTTCAGTTATTGTGCCAAATTGTGCCAAACTGTGCCAACATGGATTACGCCTGAACTTTGTTCAATCAAAACCTTTACAGAATATTAGTTTCTTGTAGTATGAACACCAAACTTGCTACAGATGTTCTTGACATGTAGTGGTTACAATTGATTGTGTTTATTTGCTTCGTTATAAGTAAAATAAGGAGATATTGGAGGAAACATGTGTTTTTTTTTTAGGCGGAGTTCATTTTTTGGCCATTCCAACATCAATTACTCTTACCCAGTGTTCTTGACTGTCAAATTAACTCATCCACACCACTCCCCAAGAACATATCTTCATTTTGATACCAAGATTTGCAGTTTAGGCCTTGTAAAAGCTGAGAAATGCCTTAAAAAGTAAAAGTATAGGATTTTCGGAAAATAGGCCTCAGGGCTTAAGAGGTTAAATGTGTTTCTTTTCTTTGATGAATATTCACTGATAGAGGGGTAGTGATTAAAAAAGCTATATTTTTTGTTTTTTAAATATCTTTATTTGAAGGTTGTTATCTGACCTTGGTGGGGGTAAAGGGAATGGGGGTGGTGGGGTCGAAGCCTTTGGCCCTCTTTCGTCTTGTGCAATTTGGCCCTTGGGTAGAAATAATTGGTGACCCTTGCTGTATATACCTATAAATATTTTTATTTATTTCTATATATATATTGAAGTGTTTTTTTTCTGTTCACTATACAAAGGAATAAATCACTTTTTGACATTTAAAAGTGATTTACTTTTGTCACCTTTCAACCATCTAACAATGTGCTACACTAATTTCAGTTTGTCATTTCGGTATATTGCAATCCAGTTACATGGTCATGATAAAATGAATCCAATAATTAAGTTCAAATAAGTGATTTTTTTTTCTGTCATAACGTATTCCCTGCTCGTGAGAACTGGTGTCAGGGAGTGTCGGCTCATTTTCGTTTATGAAGTATAGCACTTTTATTAAAGAGTTGAAATGACATGTTTTATGTCAGAAGTATAAAAATGATTACTACCATTTGTTTTATCACTTGAACCAATTAACTTTAGGATTACTTCACAAACAAAGGAAAGGAAATTACGCTCTGCACTGCTGGGAAACGCATAAGTTTCAGCTCGTCAAATCTTAATTTCCTCCTCTAATTGCAAATGAAAGTGTCATAGTTTCAGGTGCTTCTTCATTTGCATTAAACCCAGAGCTCATTTGCTACAGAAGCCCGTTGCAGTCTAGTTTCTCATTAAGTCTGAGCAGTGTTCTTCCCCTTCGTAACGGAGCTCATTGACTTTTTCTGTCGTGTGTTTACAGTGGTCTACGTCTGCTGCAAGTGGGAGACCTTTCGCAAGCTGATGGTGGAGTTCTGGAAGCAGCGGCTTCCTCAAGACGAGTATGCCTTCTTCTTCATCGACCTGTTTGGTCACAGTCTGCAGAGCCATCCAGCCAAACCCTGGGCACGAGGAGATGCTGATGACAGTGCTGCCAGAGAGGCCTTTAAAGTGAGTGTAGTGCATGAGAAGATGTCGACAACATGGAAAACAGAGGCATATATGTGACTATCAAGAAGACCCCCTCCACCCTTTCTTACTCTACCCTCTATTTTCCTGCTTTTTAATTTCATAAAGAATATCAAACAATAGTAAAACAGTCCTTTTTATAAATATTATATTTTGTAATAAATGTACATTCTACTGCATGGTGTGAGCTGTAAAAAAATATCTAATTTTAGATACACATTTCAAATCCAGATTGTAATATTTAAAGATTTATTTTGAAATGTTTCTTTTTTTAATTCATATGAAAGTTAATATTTTATTTTCAAATAAAATCTTCAAAATGCAAGAACAAACAATAATATTGAATCCAGTGGCTGGTTCCAGAATAGATCCGTAAAACTGCCAGTACCCACACGCAGAAATATACCCAGTGAAGTGAGCCCGCCTCTCACAGTCTCTCCTTTCGTCTGCCAGTGACTTTGGGACGTCTCTGTTGGGCTTTATTGACTCTGATCTGCTGTAAAGTGGCCAGATTTTGTTCCGTCTTTGTGGAATGATTCTAAAAGGATTCAAAACTTTAGCTGCTTCCTCAGCTCCTCATCTTCTTTGTCTGTGCTTGGTTTAGTGGACTAATGGCATTCTAAAATGACATGTATTGTGTTTTTTTTTATTATGATTATTGATTATGGGCTTTTCAAACTTGAACCCAATACACTTCTGATTTGGCTTTTTTTTTTGGGAACCAAACTCCTCAAATAATCATAGATTGGTAATGGTAATTCAATGGTAATGGTGAAATAATTTTTTTCTCAAATGCAGGTACAGTGGTACCCCGAGATACGAATGCTTCAAGTTACGAAATGTTCGAGATACGAAAGGTCTCGCTGTAAATTTTTTCCTTCGACATCCGAAGAAAAATTCAAGATACGAACATTTACAAGCTGTTCTGCTGTATTTTCCACTTGACGTCATGACGTCATGCTGCACTTCCGGGTTCTTGCGCTCTTCAAAGGCTATGATGCGCTTCAAAACACTTCAACAACACAGCGAAACATTATTTATAGATAATCAATAATGTGCTATAACAAATGTTAGAGTCAAGGTGTCGTAAAAGAAATAACGTTTATAATGTAAGTTAGAGAAACCCCTGTGACGCGTTCCCAGAAGCTCTCTCTCCATCTGTCTCCACTCATGCTTGAAACTGTGTTTGTGTCAGTAAATCTTGAAATCTCTTGAGAAAGTTAACTTTTATACGTGATGCCGTAATGTTTTCTGCCATTTGTTCCACCTCCTCCGACACAACGCTTCACTCAAGGTAAGGTTTCATATTTGTGTACGTATTACATATTTTTTGTGTGTTTTATTCTGTTTTGTTATCATTTATTACAATAACAATGAGTAGATTTAAGTATTGAAGAAACGTAACTTGATTTTTCTCTGGTTTTCCATTTTTGATCTACTGTTATTTCTGAGAGCCGTTGCACGGATTAGGCGTTTTACATGTAAAACTTGCTTCGAGATACAAATTGTTCGAGATCCGAAAGCCATTTTGGAATGCATTCATTTCATATCTTGGGGTACCACTGTATATAAAGGATCAAATTACTTCCGATTGAGTTAAAAAAAAGCAAAGAATTTAGATTTTCATGTTCAAATAAATATTTGATCTGAAATGTACACTTTCGGTAAGTGTAACCCACAAACGCTGGGTTATTTCTCTAAACACACTGCGGTGTTAAAGGGTGTTAACCCAAACGTTTGGTTATTTGATAGCAACACTTCTTTGTTTGCACACTTTGGCACAGTACTGTACATCAACAGTTTTGTTCAGAATCATTATGAAGTGAGGCGTATGAATCATTGAATCATCTAAAAGTTTCTGATTTTTAGCTGCTGTTTAAAACGTAACTCTTAATCTCTGCCATTTAGTCATTAAAAGCTTAAACCCTCTGCTTTCTGAACATGTGCAACATTTGGTCAATTAATTTACCTAAAACAAACATATTTAGAATGAAATTTTCATTTATTGATCTTTGTACGTAAGCAAGGATTTCTCTCATGCTACTACAAAAGATCTGAGTGTGAGCACCCACTGAAAAATGTGGTGAGTGGAAAAAAATCAATCAAATAATTTAAAAGCATTGACATGGAGGCAGAACTACATTTGCGTTGTTTTTCTCTGTTCTCAACTGCATTATAATGAGTTTTCACACATACTGAGAGTGGGCCTTATTTACATTCGATGGCATTACCTAACAGCTGGGGTGAGCTGACATTTACTTTCTGGCTGGCAGGAAGCGTTCCGTTGCCTGATGATGCAGCCGATTGTTGGGGAATGGATTCATTGATTTGCTTGTATAGTAGTTGATTGCCCTTTTTGGAATAAAAGCCAAAAATTTTACAAAAAGAAAAAAAGATTTGCGTTTTCTTACATACAGTACTGTGCAAAAGCTTTTGCCAGTTTAATATTTGGTCTTCAAACCATTATCTTCTAGAAATTTAGTCAGGTGTATGCTCAACCTATTATATTAAACAAATGCTAATGATCATCGACGGAGACTGAATCCCAGTCATGAGCAAAAAACGAAACAGCTGTGTTGGAGGCTTATAGAAATAAAGCACAAAGAAATGGGCAATATAGGTTCATCTTAAATAGACTGTGAATTTCTGGTAATTTGTCCAATAAAATTCTTTTCTGGCCATAACAATCAATACCAAAGAATTTTAGCATTTATTTAGCTTTTAGTAGACTGTGCCTTTCGAATCACATGTATCCTGTAATTGTGTTACTATACTTATATTATTTGGCCTTTTAATTACTACTCTAAACAAAGAGCAAATGATAAAATGATAAAAGAAATTATTCTCTGTTAATATTAAGTACAGTCACAGTGTAACAAACAGTTATGTGTTCTCCAACACAGCAGCACATGGTTCTTCAGGCTCTGTACCCAACCTCAGAACTCCGTCAGTAATTATTCATAATCTGATTATGATCTGTGTGAGAAATCATATTAAACAGTGTGAAACATTATCATGTAAGAAAACCAAGAGCTGTTTATGTGAAAAGAAAAGCTTTTGTGTAGCCAAATTATGGATTAAAGGGCTTTGTATGCCGTGGATCTTTAATCTTAAATACACAAGTGCTAATGTGACCTTACACACCAGCCAGAAAAAAACTATTTTTTTTGTTTTGTTTTTTACATTGTGCGTCAAACCGCTGTGGCTTCTTTGGTCACATATCATCAGCTGAGAAAGGCAATGGTAGGAGGCACTTAAGAACAAAAATAGGAGCTGTAGTCCCAAAAGGGCACCCGGGTCCCTTCAGACTACAGGACCGTCTCGAGCAGCATCTAGTCGTTGCTGATTTCACTTTAGACAGAATGACAGAGAACTTTGTCCGTGTTCTCAAACTGCGTTCTCAAACCAAATGCTTGCAAGAAAGATTTGAAAACATTGCGAGGTGAGGTGTGCCAGACTGAAGCACAATTTATATCATTTATTGGGTTGAAATAAGCCGACAAGAATCCCCTTTTGAACTATTTATATTGCCTTTGTATCTCCTCCGCAACTTCTCGTTGCCCTTTATGTGGCTCTCACATTGGCTCAGGTAATCAGTGAGAACACATTTCACACTGTACAATTGTGACTTGCAGACAGCATCAGATATTTGAGAAGCATCTCGCTAGCCTGTGAGAGCCATCTAGAGTTCAGGAGAGGGTCTGTGCAATCATTTTTAAATGCAAGAAAATTGACGCTGAGAGCTGACAATGCAGCCGCTGCAGTTCAGATGAATAGGTGTGTAAAGGACTTAAAAGACTTTAAAGTTTGCAGGATGATGTATTATAGCGTCACTGTTGGAAAATGTGAGCTGTTTTGATTAAGTTCAAAAAGATTAAAATATATCTAAATGTAAATGGCACTCTGGAATCTCATTGTCTGGCAGAGGACCCCTGGGTCATTCCCCAATCTGTAGTTGAACCTTTAATCAAACTAGAACTCCCTCCATGAAGGCATGATATGCCTTGAGATGGGTCTCTTCTACTTAGTTGGATTATCCCTCACATTCATCTTTGATATATGTTAACAGTGCCCTTTTATAATTAAAAAAGTGACTTTTCTGATATTATAACGCTGTTATCAATCTTTACGACTGAATGGCTGCATTATTTTTCAGTTACTGAAGCTGAACAAAGTTTGACTCTCTAATCTACTTCATGAGTGACTGTCATTCTCTGTTGTGAGATGATGTACCATAATGACCTTTTTAAACACTCTAATAATCAGTCTTTTGCGTGTTGGTGTTAATTTGCTGAACTCTATGTAAGTAAGGAGCATTTATACAATATTGATTGAGGCGATGAATATGTTGGCTTGTAAAAGCTTCTGCCACCAATCTTAGCCAAGATAGTTATACTGGTCTGACTCGGGTTCCTATATCTTTTCAGGCTGGTACCACTAAAGGAATTCTGGGAAATGCTGGGAAATTTGACTTGACATTGGTCATAAAAATGTAACTCAAACTGAGAACCTCATCGAAACCTCAAACAGAACACACTTGTTGAGTTTATCAGTCTGTTCAAGAACATACCAACCCCTGTGCAAAAAACTTCAGGGCTCTAGAAGGGGTTAAACATTTCTCGTTTACTTAAAATGGTTATTTAAAAATAAACAGAAAACAACAACAACAGAAGAGTCTTTGTGATGAAACGCCAAGAAATGGGGTTTTGCTTATGCTAATCATATTAGCAAATTGGAAAAAAAGTATGACCTCACAGAAAGCTCCTTAACAACCAAACGGTTTACCCTAGCAACCAATTCTTGTGACCGCTAGCTCAGCTTTGGCAAATGCTAATGACATTAGAGTTGGTTTATATAACTTATAGAGAGCATTAATTTGTCACTGACCCCTCCATAGCAACACTACTGTTTACTATGGAAGCCATATTGGTTTATCAGTTCTTTCATATTGGCATGGGGAACTTTATAGGATGCCACTGACCCCTCTATAGAAAGCAAAAAATTCTGCCTTGCCAATTTTAAAATAAAAATATTTTAAATGGCACTTTTACAAGTTTGTGCTCAAAGTAGTCGCTGCATTATTACGTTCTGTGTTGAGAGAAGTTGTTAATTTAGAGTTGAAGTAAGAAATGCTCAAGACATTTCATTTCTATTTATAGTGAGCTGTGCACTCAAGTTCATCCAGGGGTTTTCTATCAATCACATATTTTATGCCCTTTGAATATGAGCCATTTTGAAATACCACAAGGTCCCTTCCAGCTCATTAACATTAACCCTGCCTGCCATGCCATTTACCTTTATACCGCCATAAAACAATGCACTTATATAGGATCAAATATGAAATATAATTTAACACCTAAAAATGCATGTGGTTTATCACAGCGTGGAACTGAAAGATGGAGTAATAAAAAATGTATTTATTTAGGTTTATATATTCATTCATTCGTTTTTTTTTTTACCTATTCATTCCGTCACAAGTGGCGAGAGAGGCGCGGACACACAGTTCAAGCCCCACATGGACGATTTAAAATAGTGCTCATATTAAAAAGGAAAGACCCACATTCTTCAAAACGAATAGCAAAGGAAGCAGTCTTTTATGCCTCCCAGAGTTCATCAGTGTTTGGTTTCATCTTTCATGCTTGGAAGACTCAATGGGCTTTACCAAGCTGTGAATATTTCAATACTTTTTGAGAGCTTTATTGTGGCAAGAAACATTATTACAAAAGCTTTTGGGAGTTAATTGTAAAAAAAAAAAATCTTGATCATTAATAAGTTTCAGTAGCACTTAAGGTCAGACTTTTGTCAGGGAAGTAGCTGTTTTGACAGTTTTCTAGATGAGTGTAGCCCCCGTCCCACCACCTGTTTCTACAATATTTTGAATAGAATAGAATGCTGCTAGATCATGTGCAAAGCTGACTTGCAGAGCTTCTACTGGGAGATTTTTCACTGTTGAACTGGCGCAGTGTATTGTTACCTAATTATGGATTCATGTTCTCTTATCTCTAGTGTTGTGTCCATCACCACTTTCAGTAGATTGCTCGGATGTGACACTTTTACACCTTTCACCTAGACATATCGGTTCAATTACAGATGAAAGATACTTCTTCAGAAAGACTGTTCCAACTATTATTTCATGACTATTTACTAATTTACTACTACAAGGTTCCCACACAGAAGAACAGAATGTGCAATTTTATAAATGAAAACAATGAGGCTGAGTAAATGAATGTGTGTGTGTGACCTGGAGAAGTATTGTTTCTGTGAGAGAAAGAGAGTAATCATCTTTGACACTCAGCTTACCGTTGTTTTTTTGTTAATCCCCTCAGAGTGTGAAGATCCTGACCTACAGAGAGCCCCAGAACCCGGAATACAAAGACTTTGTGTCCAGACTCAAAACGGATGCCATGGACATGTTTAACTTCCACGTGGAAGATTCTCTGGTAAGATATTTTAGCACCTACTTTGCTTTTTCAAAGAGTGTACATCAGATACCTTACATCAGTCACATAAATGGACAAATATTTGTTTTTAAAAATCAATGTGGGTAATGAAATTGGTTAGCAATAATAATGGCGAGTCCTAGGGCTGGGTGTTTTTAAATGTATTTTCAAATTTTATCTAAATAGCAACCTACATTTCAGTTTCAAGAGTCAATTTGATTCCGATTCACAAGGTTAAGATTCAATTAGCTCCAATTTGATAAAATATACATTTAATAAATACTTTTATTAAAAAAAAAAAAATTCTCTCAAATGCTTGACTATAAAATTGTTTCTACACAGCCAGGCTTTGAAAAGCAACCCAGGTGGAACTCGAATATTGAACAGGATGATATTTTAGAGACAGAGAGAGAGAGAGATGGTCATCTTCTAGTTGAGTTTTCTGAAGATATTGACTTTCAGAAAGAATTTCTGATGAGGAAAACGAATAGAGCAGTAAACTGTTGATTTACTCCAGAAAAACTAGCAGCATCTTTCAATTCATGATAAATCGGCCGCAATTAAATTAATATTACTCTGTAAGTAAAAACATTTGAGTTTTAGCCAACATCAGTGATTGAAGATGGGCCAAATTATTTTATACTTAAAACTAAATCAAGGTTCAGAGAAATATTTTAAATGATTTGGCAGAATTAGAAGAGTGAAGTTCCGGTAACTTAAAATAGCTTTTCAAAAAGGCTTCGGCCATAAAAATAATCTTTTTTTTTTTTTTTTTTAATTTAAAAATTGGACATTATTTTGTTGAATTTTTGACTGGAAAATTAGCAAAGAAAAGAGTGGGATTTGATAAAAGACCTTATGGTAGAATCGAAACTGGGACTAAAATTAAAAATCAAAAATTAAGCCTACAAATGAAATGACAGCAACGTTGCATCAACTTGAAAAGTTTTTTTTTTCAGTTCTTCACTAAAATATATTTACTTTAATAGTCAGCCCCTTTAAGTTGATTTCTTTGCCGTCGATGACTCATCGCATTTTAATTATTCATGAGCTTGACCTCTGTTATTCCTATGAGAAGACGGGGTGACCACTAACTCTTGACATGTTCTGTCGGTTTTTGTCGCCTGTCGTGAAACGACATATCTTCTATATCTTCTATATATATCTTCTATCAATATCTTTGATATTTTTATGGAAAATACCGACACCCCAATCTTCTCTGCGCAGTAGTACACGCCCATTATTTTGGGGCAGATGAGACCTGAAACAGGTGGTGCTCATGCCCCATCTCAAAACTGATGACTACGAGAACTGGAATAGTGGAGGATATATCAAATCTGTATCCAGAGGGATGAGCAACGGCTGACTGATAGATGCAGGTTTTCACATCAAAGTCGCCAAGTTACCAATAATCAGAGTATGATGATTGTCAGCTAGTGAGTCTGAAAAACAGATTAATTGCAAACATTAAATAAAAATGAAATAGAAAGCATTCAAAAGTGTGTATAGTGGTGGTTTTACAATACTTCAGAATCGATCTGGGATGACATGAAAAGAATTAATTCGATTAATTGAACCGCTTGTAACTTTAGCTTGTAGTCTCTTATGCTGACGCACTATTTTCATGGCAATGCCATTACATCAATCACACAAGTCTTTTCTCACTTTAGAAGTTAATTAATATGATCACTGCAAACATTAGTTGCATTAATCTTTAGCGATTTAAACAGGATTTGTCCAGCAAGAAAGGAGAAGTGGTTGGTCCGTGTAGTAGACATGTTTTCTCATGGAGACATGGCTAGCAACCTCTAGCCTTAGAGCAAAAGTGATTGCATGATTAGTTTTGTCTGTTTTAAGGCCATTGCAATATTTAGATATTTTTTTTTAGGTTTTATAAAATATCTGCAAGTAACAACAATCTTCAAATAAAATAATGAGCGAATTCCAATTGTACAGTTAGCTCAAATACATAATTTTTCATCTGCAAAAGCTCATAAATGGGTGATAAGCTAGGATGTGCAGTTAGGTCTGGAATTGATTGTAAACAGATTTTAGGAGTCGTCTCTTGAGACCAAAGCACTGGAATGTGATTCCTGTTTTGAAAAGCCTTCCTGATGAGTTTGTTAAAACCACATGTTTCCCATGTTGAAGGAATGTTAGTCTAGGACAAAAACAAGACCCCAGTGGCACTGAAAGGTATATAAGAATGAAAACAGAGTAGATGTCACCCAGTCCTTATGGGGAACTTACGTACGTACTTCACATTGGGATGTTTTTCATTAAGGATGAATTACGCCTGCTGACAGCGTTGTTAACTTTTTGTACTTACGTTTTTCATATACAAACCAATAATGTGCTTGATTGATTGCTTTGAAAGATCCAGTAATCTGTTTCAAAGCTCTATGATCCTTTAGTTAACATGCCAACTATTCAATATCTGTGTGACATGTGATTTTAAATCATGACCTGAGAACCCAAAATGATCTGTTCAATGACGTAGGGGTAAATGCAGCATTAAGATAACACAAGTTAATATGATTTTGTTTGTTTTAAAGTGTGTCAGAAAAAACCCAGGAAAAGGGGACAGTGACTGCTGAGATTCCAGGGAGAAGTCTTGCATAAAAAGCCTAAAATGCTTCTAATTTTCTTACACTTTACATTTATTGTGATATAGTGTATACGATTACTTAGATGCTTCTCAACCTTTTTTGATGTCAGTCTCTGGTGATCATTGTTAACGGTGGGAGCACAATGAAACTGCATATATTTTAGTACAGAAACAGGGAGTAAAATTGACATTTAGTTTAATACCATGGAAACTGTTTTGTCAGAGAAGGATCCAGTAAGCCAACTGCACTGCCCACAGCCACACTAATGTCACGTCATGAGAAAAAGAGAAATATATGTTTTCGAAAAGCACTACTGCTAGTCATGATTCATAGCAACAAACTAAGCTAAGACATCTGACTCAACAAAAAGAGTCCGCACTGACATATCGGATTGGTTTTTCACCAGGAGAACGATCGATGAAAGCTGGCTCTTGAGTAGGATGTAAAAGAGGCGCTTGCTAACACGCATTCCAAATTTCCATGGCTACTTTCCACAGGAAACAGGAAAGAAATAGCACGTCACAAATTCTCAATTTTCTACTTTTTTTGTCAAACTGCTCCCTGTGATCAACCACCAACAGGGAGCATCATAGCATCAATATTTCCTCGACCCAGAAGAAGATCACCTGAAGAATCATGCAAATCGGTCTGTAGAGGCTTTAAGAAGTTATGTCTTGTGACATAGGAGCCAGAATTTGCCCCAGCTCCATCTGTTACATCCAAGTTCTCCATTAGTGTACCAATGACAAAAGACACAATGTTAAGATGAAGCTGAATCTGCTCCCAAAGCTTTCCATCATACTTTGGATTCATTTTCAAACATAGCTCAGTTTTATGTCTGTTTTTTGTACTTTTTATTAACATTCTTAATAATTTACCAACAAGAGATGTTTTTAAAGCTTCAGGAGGAATTATCGGCGGATGACATGAGCTGCTCCCAATCAAGTCATCAAACACACACCAATATTTAAGCCAGTCCTACCTTTTCCTCTTGGACCTCGTCCAAGCTTCACCCCATCTTTCACCCCAACTCCTCATTGGGTGGTATAACTTGAAGGGAATATATAATAATATATTCCAGAGAAGACAGGAGAGGGCTTGAAGTCCAAATATTTACTCAAAATTCATGAATAAAACATTACAGATTTATCTGGGTGTTCTAACTGCATTACACAACAGCAACGTGTGTCTAGCTCCTGTCGCAATGCATTAGCTAAAAAACACACCCCTCCCTTGTGGCATGGCCTTATATATGTTCTTAAAAAATGCAAATTAGTTGGGGCGTAGTTCCGTTTGCGTCTGGCCTTTTGGACGCGAGCCGTTCACTTTCTGTAATGGTGGACTGTCTTAATCCTCTGCACAGAGAAAAATGCACTCGGGGTGATAACACAGGTCTCTAAAAATATCCTATTGATTAAAGTCAAGTAACAAAAGAAATACACAATTATCACTCGTTTATTTTTCAGTTTAATATTACACTTAATACTCAAATGATTATAACATAATACACCACATAATTAGAGAAAATGAAACTGTTGGGAGATACCTAAATTATCCTTCAAACTCGAATACCTTCCACAATTGGATGGCACCTCACTATGCTTAGCTACAAGGCCGGCCCTAGTGGTGAACTCGTGAATAACACTGCTTTAAAAACACAAAAAGAAATCGATTGCCTCTGGTTGACGAAACTTTTTTTGTACAACAATTTTGTGTATTGTTTGCTTAAAAAAGTATGTCAACTTAAATGTCAACAGAAGTACTGTGAACCTTTTGGGTTTTTAGTGTGATGATTCAACATAGGTAAGTGACATTTGTTTATTTCTTAACATGATCATGACTGTTGTATTCTGGATCAGACTTTGGTTCATAATATTATGGTTGAATTACACCGATTGGTTCAATTTGTAAAGATGGTTTCTTTGATGGTTTCTTGGTTCTTTCAACCATCCAATTCAAGCATTTTTTTACATTTGTTTCAAAAATGAATGTGATGTTTAATTTACAATTTAGCTGGATCTCCGTGGACAGTAAAAAGTAGTTCATGACCCCTTTAAACTAGTTCGAACAAGTCAATAAGATAATCGACTTTTCACCAGCTCTCCACCACAGTTACATCAAATTCAATTCCTTAAAAGCCAAAAGTAGTTTGAAGGATCGGATGCATTGGCTTGGTTGTGATTAACCATGATGAGAATGAGTGGAAAAATCTATGTCCAATCGTCAGTCTCTCCAGAGTGATGAAACAAACTGCAATGACCTACCACTGAGAGCATCAGATCGTAAAGTGCCATGCACTAACACATGATGCTCTGAGCCGAGTGAACCACGGGAAAAATATGCTCACGATTGGATTTCTGTTGTACATCCATTAGCGTTGTTCAGATGCTTGGTGAACCATACTCTACACAACACCAGATTCCAGAAGATCTGCTTAGAAGCTTCTATACATAAATGGTGCATTTGTGTGCTTGTCCTGACCACAATCCTTTGCCAGTCACCTCTATCTTATCTCTATCTTATATCTTATATCAAAATTAAGAGCGGAAAGTAGAACTCAGGTTAATCTTCTCATTTAAAATAAAATTAAATTAAGATTTGGGGCTAGGCAGAAAAAAATATCGCTAAAACATGAAAATTTTGTGGAAAAAAATGTTTCCGAATAACAGTACATTTATGTAACAAAATGTTAAACATATTAAATTTGTTTAAAATATTAACGCATCCTTGAAAAAGAGCTTAAATTCATTACATGTGATCACATGCCCATGCATTGTGGAGAATTTATGTCTTATGTTTTAGCAAAGATATATTACACTTTTGCCTGGAACATCACAAATGTAAGTATAAAACAAAACATTTCAACAGTTTTAATGTATATTTTATACATTATACATTTTATACAAATCTGCATTGTTAGATTTTTGCTGTTTTAAATATATTCAAGCATTTTTTTTTCTAAGAGGGCTGTAATTATCTTGGATCTCTTAAAATCAGACGTCCATAATATTCTTGTAGCATGTAAGGTTTTAAGATTCTTGTTTTAAATTTTGTTGCGAAATCAAAACCTTGTTCTACAAAGTTTGTTAATTCAAGAAAATAAATGATCAGTGGAACCAGTGATCTTGGTTATATTTTTCTCAAAATAAGCTAAATAATCTGTACCTTAAAGTCTAAACTAATTCTTCCTAAAAAAAGAAAATCAAGATTTGTAATCTAAATTCAAGCCTTTCCAGTTTTGCAGTGTATGCAGCAATAGTCAGTCAATTACATTTGTTTGGGGGTATCTTTAGTACATTTTCCATAACGTCCCTCTGCTCAACTGGTGGTACCTTTGAAGGTGATTAGGAGGAGACTAAAATTTTTGTGTTTCCCATTTTATTTGACAACATTTACCAGGTTTTCTGTGTTCAGTGTACACTGGATTCAAAGACCCAAATGTTTCACAACATTGAAGCTCACTTTTTTTATCGTCATTGTTCTGATATTATGTAACTAAATCTTAGTTAAACGTGCATGCCAACTAATCGAATATATAATGGGGCTTGTGGAAAATGTAATCAATTTAAACTTGATCAGTGATTATAATGTGGTACTTTCCTAGTAATGAGCAGGACTGAGCCATTTACATTTTGTTTTAAATGGAAACTGGGGAGTGGCTGGAGAGGTTTCTGGAACCAGTAGTTTAGTAGGAACGTTATGCCCGTCAATGCATGATTTTCTGCTTGATAGCTGCACTAGGTTGGCTTTTGTTATTGCACATCAACATGGAGACTGCAGCCAGTGTACGGCTTCTAAAGTGTGTTTCCAAATCCCCATGTAACATTGAAAGAGAAACATGTCCTTTAGAAACATGTTTTTTGCATGAAATGCTGATTCCTCATATTGTCTCTGACAAAATAAAGACTTGGCGTTTTTTGTCATTTCCCCCTAAAAGCTTGGAATCACAGAAAATCACAAAACATGCCAATTCCATTCTTCGTCAAGATGATGAGCATAGAAATTGTATTCCCACAAAAAATAAACTGAATATCGGCTGTGATGGAAGGAGCCCCTAGTGATTACACACATGGACTGTTGTCTGCAATCCATAAACTTTGTGCAATGGGAACTTTGGGATTTGGAGGCCTTGGATTTCATCACATCATTGTTGGATTTCACAATATCTCTAGGTTCTGTGTGTTTCAAATCTTATTTGAGCCACATAGCTCTGGCAGCTCTGAAAAGCTGAGACTTGCACAGTAACCACACTGGTTTGATAATTAAATGCACTGAGTCCGTTATAAAGTCATTAAAGTTATTAACTCATTAAAACCTGATTATTCATGATGGGTTACAGCTCAAGCTATCATTGTTTAGACTTTTCATTTAAACTTGTATTTCTGTTTAATTATGCTTTGCATTTGGGATTGAAATGGGTTCTGGCCTCCAGAAATAGAGATGATTGATGTAGGGGATACGCTTGTTTGTGCTCTGACATTAAATGTCACCCAATACTCAGGCAGAAAGAACCCCGATGCAATCTGCAGGTTGAGTAACCTTTCCCTGACAGTGGGGAAGTGTGGTAATTAGCCTTAGCTGCATGTCTCCTTGCTCCGCGTTCAAAATCTTTTAGCTCGGGATCAGCTCAGGGCCGTTAATGATGTGTGCTCTGTATGAGCTTTTGGCCTAGCTCTCCAATGAAGGTCCACTACAAGTGGTGGGCTGTTTTTGTATAGCATACCTGACAACCTTCCAGAAGAAAAGATTATTCTTTTGTTGGGTTAAATTAATGTATTTCTTCTTTGATAAAAGCTTTGAGATTATCTGACTGCCTTGAAAATTTGACAGCGTTAAATCTACCCCTTCCCTTCCAGAATCACAAGCACCGTGCTAAACTGTATTAATCAAAGAATGTGCTTCTTCCAGAAGCTCGTTGAAATTTTAGAATGGTACTGTGAGAGAATGCTACAAGTGCAACAAGTTCAGGTGTGAAATAAATATTCTAGTCAACTGTCTGTGGTGCTATTGGGGAAGAAATTGGAAATAATTCAAGACTCAACAAAGCTTTTGCTCATGTAAAAGAACTGAGATGTTAAGAAGATTCTGAGGAGCATAGTGTGCAGACGTCACATGGCCCTCAGCTTAGTGGAATGGTTTTTTTATGGCCAAACAATTGAATCCAAGCCTTATGTCAAGGGGAATTCAATGTCTCATGTTGCTTTGGGAATGGGTGTGCTAGAAAAGCCCATTCAGGTGGTCAGGGAATGGATGTAGATCAAAAGAACCCCACTTGGGGTTTCTGGTGAGTGGATCACACGTAGAGCATTGGTCTCCAAACTGTTTAAATTGTTTAAAATGTTAAAATTACATCCGTTGGGAGTGACTACATTTATTAGGGCTCAAGCACCAATGTTACGCAGAATTCTATTGTGATTGCTCAAAGAAAAAGTCACTGAAAAGAAAAGTCACTAAATCATCAGATGTTGTGAAAAATTCTGATTTGGTTTTGAAAAGTGGGTGCGGCTAAATGGCATACCACTTAGCGCAATTCAGCTTACACAGTTTGTCATAGGTGAATGAATTCGGCACATCTGTAGGGCACTCAGACTTTAATACAAGACATATGGATTGAGTTTCGAAAATCTACAGGAAGTTGGC
The DNA here is from genome assembly GCA_007224835.1 of Danionella cerebrum. Lineage (NCBI taxonomy): Eukaryota > Metazoa > Chordata > Actinopteri > Cypriniformes > Danionidae > Danionella > Danionella cerebrum. The sequence continues at coordinate 73,242 of SRMA01026832.1, read as the reverse complement.
TATTTTGTAAAAATGGCCATCAAAAGTCAAAATTATGCAATAAACAGGAAGTTGTCAAAATCTCAGCTAAGAAATATCCGATTAGGTTCAAATTTGCTATGGCAAAACTGGTCTGTCAACTGCTCTATCCTGAGTAAACACAGTGCTTTCTTACTTAATGATCAAAGAACAAACGGTTGACAATTCTGCATTTTTTACAGAAAATGTTGGGGCTGTTTTTACACAAATGAGAGAAAAACAAACTTTCAAGCTCCAAAAAGTTGCTAAGCAAGTCCAGCTGCGTTGTTTTATAGTCTGAAGAAAATGCTAATGCTGGTTTGTGACGAGCAATACTGTACAAAACAATGAAATTCATCAATTGCATGAAATCTGCTCCAGTTTGTGAGCAAACATTGTGTAGCTAACTTTGCCTCTAATTGCACATGTCAGCCAAGACAATGTTTGGAGCAAGTTTGTTTTTCCAGTGGCCATTAGATGAGACATGCTATGTGCTCTGTATGCAGTTAAATAATTTTCTGAAGTTTAATAAGGTGTCTGCATCTCTTCTCACTGTTCTGGCGTCTGCCGTTCTAGTCTGTTAGCCTGATGCATCCATCCATGTCCCCAGGGCACTTAGCTCATTTGAAAGGTTCACATGTCTGTGTCTCCAATTAGATGTTCCCTTCACTACCCCTGTTATCACTTACAAACATGTCTCATTCTTTCTTTCTCTCAACAATCTACTTTTTAAAGACGGCATCCAATTTTGCTTTCCATTTCATCAAGCAAGGCCTAATTTCTTCCTTGAATATTGCATTCAAAGCATTGTTGAAGAGTGCCACTTCTCTCTGATTGGCCGGTGTGATTTGCACTAAAAAAAGAACAAATGATCGGTGTAGCCGATTCCTTTCAGTGGCTTTAAATGAAATGAGGGTTCCGATTTCACTGAGAACATTATGAGGAGACATCAATCAGGATCTGTTGAAATCAGCTTGTAATTATGATGGTTAAAAAACAAATTCCATGGCCGAGCCGCACATAATAATAAATTCTTTAATAAGTAAGTTCTGTCGTCAGTTTTTACAGGTAAATCAGTATTTTAAGTTAAAGCTAACAAGACCTCTTCACACTCTCTGATGATTGGAAATTAATTATTAATGTGGTAAAACTCAAACTATTATAAAGATTTTAAATGAACTCTGATCTATTACAGGAAATGTAGATCACAATTAGACTTTTTGGAAGATGTTTATGTACACTTCACATTTCTTTTTATCTTTGCTTTCAGAACCTATTGATTGAGTCACAGACCCAGTATTTGGCAAGTCTAATGTTGGCAATGTCTAAAGTAAATGTATTTATGTAGTGCTTATGCTTTGATTTCATGCATTCTTCTTTCCACCTCTCTAAATGCCTCTACACACTATCCGAATTTTCGAATTTTTGCGCGACAATGAATAAGATTTTCACACTGCAATATTGGGTTGGTTTTTCAGGACCTATTGTTTTTGGATGATATGAGTAAGATGTAAAAAACCTGCTCTGTGGCACTTCAGGAAACAGAAAAGAAACAGCTCGACACAAATCCTCTCACTTTTCCACGTTTTGGTCTAAAAGCTCCCTGTGATCACTATAAACCGTTTGGCTTCCATTTTTTTCTTCTCTGCCGTCGTCTTTCTCATGTGAAGTCCATCTGTTGTACCACAAATGCCATCTTCAGGTAGTGAGCGTCATTTTTTTTGTGTAAATCAATTATTTACTTTCTCAGATTTTGTGAAATTTCTGTTCCACAGGGAGTCATTGCTGATAGCATGAAATGTGAAGGTCTTTTCTTTAGGTAATGGCCTTTTATTGTCACCTCTCTGCTGGTCACCTCTTAAATGAATCAATAGACTCCCCTGCTTATAAGTATTAAGTGTGGATCTTCTCCTAACATTGGGGTGTCCCCATTTTTTCAACACAGGTTTTAATGTATTTGTTAGTGAAACTCGGTCATACAGTATCTCATCGCCAAAATGTTAGGAAGCTAAAAGTTTGTTGTTCTGGGTTGCTATTTTAGTGTGTTGTACTCATTTATTCTGAGCGTTGTATTTTGGTTAAATATTTGATTTTAGACAGAATCAACCAGAAGCAGCACTTCTGACTACAAACCCAAAAGCTGCACTGAAACACCCTAGTGATCATTGTGAGGACTTAATGTGTAACAAGCGAACCTAGAACACATGTACAAACACATAGCATTCCAACAAACCCCTGGCTATCTGATGGAAAACACTGGCACGGTGGCAAAAAAAAATGTAAAGCACCAACAGCCAGATATCCAATAAGAACAATAAATAAGACCATGTTTCAGAAGACCATAGAAACTCCAGAGAAAGATCCTGACCACAACTGGCTATGATCTAGAACACCAAAAGAACTAAGACGCCAAGCATTTGCTTTAGAACATGATATTGTCAATCCTTATTACTTTTGGTATTTCCCGAATATGTAGTGTAGCCTGTATTCTTTCTGCTACTGCAATCTCTCACAGATGTTCCATTTTGATTGCTCTGTGTTGCTATGACAACAACATTTGAATATACATCTTTTTCTTCATTACACTATTTTTTGAGTGCTTTCCCTTCATTTTACTCTAGCACAGCAGAACCCAAGCCAACTGGATTTGAATTGGAATTTCACATATTTGTTAGATCTGATATTTATTGTTCTGGTTTCAGATCTTGAAAGATTTTTTGGGATTAGTGCAACTTTACCACAACTCATTAAAACTCCCAACAATTCTTCAGCAACTCATATTTTCTGAAGAAAAGACACTGCCTTTCATCTGTGAGACATTGCAATTTCTAATGCAACATGCACAATATAAACTCTGTTGCACCACAACGGCAGGCATCCAAACATCTTCAATGCACGACCCTGTTAAACTCAAAAATTCAGAAACCAAAAAGTAAAAATTGCAACAATATAAACCTTTTCTGAACATTTCTGAACTTCAATAAAAAAACTAACAAAAAGAGTTGGCCTTGGAGTTTGAAACCAAGTTCCAAAAATATTTTAGGGATGTCAGAAGGGGTTTAGCTCCACCCCTTCTTACTCATTGGCCCAAGTCACTCACTCAGGACACACCAGAGCAGCTAATTGATAAATCAGAGGATAATCAGGAGATTTTCACAAACTCAGTCATTCCATGCTCAACAATGAATCCACATTAAAGATAGAGTTATCTTCAAAGATCTTTGTGCATCAGCCATCTTTACTTTTACCATGGATTATTTTATAAACAAATCTTTATACAAGCTGGATTTTATCAGAGGCTGCACTGCTAACTACTAGTACGTGTAGCAAACTGCAGCAAGTCTGAGGCACATTTTGATTTACAGATTTTTGACATTGTTTACCAGCCTTAGAACAGTCGACACTGCACCATTTTTAGGTTTTACTGTAATTATGGTATGTGCTTTGTGCTTTTTCGCTAGCTGCTCCTCCCTTTTCTTAGAGGACTACTTCCTTTCACTTCATTCTGCAATGCTCACCAGCCAGGGATCTTTTTTAGAAATGTAATATTTGTATGTTTTATACATTTAGTGGAAAAATATAATTCTGCAGGTTGCCATTCAGATCATTTCGGCTTGAGCTGACTTGTAGATATTTAAAACTGTTAACCAATTCATGACAAATATTCAATCAACACACTACTGAAACTATGCTTATCCTGTGGGGGTTCATAAAAGGCTATTGAGGGCAGCCCTATTGTAATTGCTCAGAGTATTTTTGTTTTGTGACTTTCGGTGCATTTTTAAGGACAAATGTTCTTGAAAAGTCACAAAATTCCGCACACACATCAGAACTCTTTAGCTCTACCGTTTCAGTTTATGGTGTGCATACCAATTGTCATAGGTGAATGAAATTAACCAAGTGTATGGATTATGGTTTCAAAATCAACAGGAAGTTGGCCATTTCTAAAAAAAATGACTGCTTTTGCTCGTACTTTAACAAACTCTGTGAGTTTTTATTGGTTAATCTCACAACTCCATCAGTCTTATATTAAAGTATGTCAGATGTTAAATTGCAAAGCTTTTTCGATACACAGTGGTCGTCGAAATTTTGCCAAAAATAGGAAGTTGTTATATCTCAGCCAAACAACGTCCCAAACTTACCAACTATGTTCAGATCTGAGTTTATGTCTGAGCACATCTACAGTGTACACTCTCGGTTACAGCGCCACCAATTGGCCACAGGATATACAACATAAAGCATTGATAAGTTACTTTGTTTTACTAATTTTGACACATGTGACTAGAATATTGACCAAAACAATTACAGCAAATATACAGACTCATTCACAGCGCTCTCTGGGGGTCACAACACTGTATGATTTGATTTTCATCACTTGAATACATATCTTAAATAATGATTGGCCGTAGTGCACATTATTTATTTATATATAAATAACAACTGTCCACCGAGAGGCAGTGGTGCTTAAGGTGTGAGAGCCCTTTGATTGCTGCTTGCAGCTTTAATGTTCCTTACATGTTTTTACCTGACTTCTAATGTGGACATACTCACATCGAGCTATTTTTTATATATATATATATTAAAATACGATGATGCATTAGCTCTGATGACGGTACATTTTTGTGTGTATATTTTTTTTAGTTTATAGCTTTTTTATTTATTCTCTTATTTCAGCTCTCCTGTTTCAAATGTGGTTTTATAAACGCATTTTTACATACTCACTGTATGTTGTTGCATTACATAGTTCAGACTTGCTCAGACAGTTACTGTATCAGACTGTGATTTAAACAAATATCTAGTGGCGATAAGGTGGTTGTTAGCTTAACGTTTGAGAAATCGACACTTGCGCTTTCTCCTGTGCATGTTCACATACCAATATCACAGCAGCATGTTTACCCAGCCAAAGCCTTGTCCCAGAGGCCCGCTGTGAAACAGCAGTGCAGAAAGCATTCTTTTCTCACATTTGGAGGGTGGTTGTAAACATGGTCGATATCATATAGGGGTAATAAAGCATGCCATTATGTTATTTAGTGCCCTTGCTTGTGTCGCTCTCACGGGTGTGGTTGAGGGTTATGGGAAGTTGGTAGGACACATGACACTAACAAAGATAAGCAAGAAAGCCTGGGTGCATTGAGATATGGAGCTTTTAGCCAGTACAGTGTCATGTTCCAGTCTTCATTGTGTATTGATGCTTAGCAGTACATAATATTTACCGAAAAGTTAAAAACGTACAATATTTGTAGCCAATCGGCAGAAGCATGTGTGAAAGGCATGCGTTGTTGTTGTGCTTGTGGAAAAGCGCTATATAAATTAAAAGCATTATTATAACTATTTTTAACTGTGCCTCTGAGGTTACCTAACCAATTTTAAGCTCATATAATTAGCGCTAAAGGTATGACAAGAGTTCATACAGATATGCATGGGAAATCTGCTCTCTGGTCAACAAAGTTCTCTACAAACTGCTAATGTAGCACCTAATGTCGCGCTTGATCATACGTACTTAAATATAAAACAAAGTGATTTTTTTTGACAATTAAAAGAAACTAAAAGGACATTGTGTGCTTTTTTTTGGGAGTTTTTGTTATTTTAAATGTCTTTTTCAAAGTTCTAGTTGATTAGAAAATGTCAGCCCAAGTTAAAAGACAGCGAATGTTAACAGATTGATATTTATGTGACATTTTATCCAACACAGTTTTAACCTCACAGGTCTTTGTGGTGACTGTTTCACACTGCATGTGTTAGCACTGTGTGTTGATGCTAACAGTATATTGACTCCAGTCATGAGCACGAAAACACATTCATCAAATATTTTGATTTGTATTATCATGAACATGTCCATTGGTCTACAGTTCTGTCAGGTTAATTAATCCCAGCTGTTTGTTTTTATCTCCAGGTGTTTTCACTCTAGTCATTATCTCATCCCTCAGCTCTGCTTGTATAATCGGGTTCATTCCCGTGTCCAATTGTTGATATTTTACCGTTTCACTGAACGCTTCTTGTCTTGTTTATCATTCGGTTATGTAACAATTGTAATTTTGTTAATAATAAGAGTGTTCTTATTTTTTGGGGGTATGGTTGTTGTGGTTAATTTTGTCTGTTTTACTTTTTTCTTTATTATGTTTTTAATGTATGGTTTTTATCGCCGTGCACTTCACATTGTCAAAGGCAGTTGTGTTTTGTTTGACTTTGTGTCACAGGGAAGACAGAGATCTTCCTAAGAGACGGGTTTTAATAACAGAAATAAAATAATTCACAGTCGCTGTAAACAAGACTCATACAAAAGCGTCTTTTGCTTCAGACAAACATTCTTGATGGATCCCCTCCTAGACCGTTCGATCTACAGCCCCCAAAATTTGCCAAGACATCCAAAGCTTTTCAGACTGGTACCACTAAAGGAATTCTGGGAAACCTTTTCATTCATTTAACATGTACAAGTATGTGCAAAAGTATTTGAACCCTAGTCTCTAGAAGGGGTTTAATGCTTACCATTGATTTTCTAATAACCCCCCTTGAAAATTAGTGGGAAAAAAACTACGAAAATATATTCAAGATGAAACCCTATAGAGAAATGGTGTCACCAGAGTAATACCATGAAGTTTTATCACCACTGAAATCTGCACAGCAACCAAACTGTCTACCCTAGCCAACAATTTTACATGTCTCAGCCTAGGAAATCCTAATGGCATGGGGGTTGATTTATGTAACTCAAAGTGGCATGACTGACTGCATAGCAACCAGACTGTTTACCATAGCAACCAATAAGGCATATCTCTATCTCAGCTTAGGAAAGGCACAAGGGTTAGTTTATATTAAGAATTAAAAAAAAAACTTAAATTGAACTTTTACAAGCCAACATCAAAATTTTTGTTCACACTTCAGCCATCTAGTTATAGTTGAGGTACATCTGTTAAAAATCAGTATATGTATCCTTAGGATGGTTACCAAGTTTACTGAGTTCATGCTCTGGTGTACTAAACTGTGAAAACTGTCTATTAACCTCTTCACTAAGCCTAAAAAAATCTGTTAATAACTTTGATCTGTTGTTTTCCCAATTCTGATCAAATACCCTTTTGCTGTCAAAACATTCAGAAGCTGGCAGACGCTCACAGAACAAAAAGTCTGTATTCTCTGCCTCGAGGGCTCGTTCTCTACTTTTAAATTCAAGACCCTGCTAATTCTCAATTTGGCTTTCCAGTTTCTTATCTAATGCGCTGGTGTTCTACACACAGTGATGGTAAGTGCACAATGCTCCCTTGTTTAAAGGGGAGTATCTAGTAAGTATCTATGGAATCCTATATGATCAGCTCAAGTCCAAGCTGGGCTGCAGTTACTAATCAGAGTGTGCTGCTGCGGGAATCTGAAGAGAGATTTCTCAGTGTTAGTGGAGCACCAGTAAGTAAGTAATGGTAGTCCTCTTCTTTTATAGTGGTGTTTGACATAATGGTTCTGGGGTTGACCGTCTCCAGACCCTATTCCCATAGAATATCTAACGAGGGAGCTGAAGGATTGTGTCTCAATGCCTAGAAACCTCAATCTGAGGGGAATAAGTGGGGCAGAATCCTTCCTGGTGCAAACCACAAGAGACAGCTGACTTTTGTGATCGCAAAGAAGGATTTTGGCGGGAAGTGCTAAAGTTTGTAATTTTTGCCCTTTTGTTATTAATGTCCCCCACTATTGAAATAAACCTAAAATTAAGGTAATCAACTGATTCATTTCTGTAGGTAAATGCTCAAAATAATCAGAGGGTCAAATACTTTTATTTGTATTAAAAGAGTGCAGATTAAGCGGCCAGAGAATTACCAGACAATGACGGCTAGCATTAGGAATGCTGCTATTGTTCCAAGCTTAGTCTAAGGTGGATCAATGAATTACAGATTTGGATGATGTCAAGCTGTCAGCATAGCGTCTGAAGAGCAGCTAATCGAATCATATTTAAGACTATTGGGAATAATGCTAATGTGTAATTTACATGCTTCATCTCTTCCAGATGAACCTGATTTCTGGATCCTTCCATGATGGAGTCATGCTTTACTCTCAGGCCTTAAATGATACTCTGGATCAGTCAGGCGTGAGGCCTTCAGGGGAGGTGGTGAATAAGAGGATGTGGAATCGAACGTACCATGGTCAGTCCTGCTCTCTCAAATCTCATGTTTCTGTGATAAATTACTCAAAATCTAATTAACATAGAAGACCAAATTTTTTTAACCATGTCACATCTTTTACTTTTCCGACTGTCACTTTGATTTAAACACAAACATTTTATATTCATAACCTTATAATATTTCTGCTCAATTTTTGGAGATTGAATTATTGTTTCAATCATGATTGAACTTTTTTTGTTTTTGCTGCTTCTGTAGCTTTTTGATAATTTTTCTCCTTTTTCCCGTTTTAATTTTTTTTCTGTTCTAATAAGAATTTCAGTGTCTTCTTTTTTTACTTATTTTTGGCCTGAACCAGAAAACGGAATGGCTACCAATATTTATATCGTTATTGATTTTTAAATACATTTACAGAAATATAATTTCAAATGTTTTTATATTCCTACTAATGAATATTAGAGAATGCCTATTTAAAAAAGATTACTTTATATATACGATAGACAAAGTTCAAGAATCTTTAAGTTTAATTTCAACTGGCTACTAAAAAAATGAGATGTAATCAGATGAGTTCTTTGTGAGTAGAGAAAGTGTAATCACTTAAAAGGCCATGTTATGCATTGTTTAAGAGTCATTCATGCATGTTTGTGTATCCCTATTTACATTTTTTTGAGCTGTAAACAACTCCATAACCATAGCACAACTCAGAGTTCTAGCACCGCTCACTGACCAATCAGATTAATCGCAAGAACGACCCTGAAGTGTGAGGGCAGCAGATCCGCGCTGAAGAACAATGCCTATAAAGTGTGTTTTTTGTCGAATATGATGTAATTGGCACTTACACCATTTTTAGGTGACAACCAGTGTTTGTCTTTTGCCAAATTGTGACTGACAGGTGAGAGTTGGTCAGCAGGGGGCGTGGCGAAAGCATGACTGTGGTAGAAATGGGGGTAAAAGGCCTGTTTTGCGGAAGCCAAATATATGGGATGATTCAAAAGATGATTGTTTTTTTTTTATTATTTATTTATTTTAGGATTGAGGTCAATACATTTCAAGGATTGAGGTGTTTTTTTCATTTCTTCTATCTCATCATCGTCTTCTTTTCTGTTTCCCCGTTCCAAGCATCTTTTGTGCCGCAAACTTATTTTATTTACATTAATTGCAGCCTCCTTCTTGCTGTCATGTCAGTGCCCAATTCCTTTTCATTTTGTTTTCAAATAGGAAATAGTTATGTATCATCCATGTTTTACAGTCAATGTTCTTTAGCGAAATGGCCATTTTTGAAAATACAACGCACCGTTCAGTCGATGGGCTAATACTTACTTATTAATGTGATTGAATAGCAAACTATTATCAGTTACAGATATCTTGCAATCTTTTATTACGTAAAATTTGTTTGTGGTTGAGAGAAATCCGATCTAACAAGCATAACAAGCCCAGTACCAATTGTCTCCATGAGCCACCCACACACATCCTCTATTACCAGAGAAATCAAGGTGGTGTTGAATTAACAATGCAATGTTTGAGGCCTTGGACAAACTTTGTTCCCAGAACATAGAAACTGGGTGTTTCTGGCAGATGACCCAATGTGGTAGCATATTTTAGGACTATTGATGTTAACCAAGCAATAGAAGATCATGTTAGTACATCATAAGTGATGTAAAAGTAATAAAAAACCCACTTTAAGATGATACAAAGGCTTGTTTACCCAGCACAAAAAACTGTAAACAAAAAACGATGAGAACTTATGCGTGTTATCAGTGATGTGTGCCTTATCTCGTTCTTGTTAAAGATGTGAAGAAATATTGTGTACTTTTCATAGTGGGTTTGCCAGCTCGAACGGCTTAATTAGATCTGTACTAGTCATGTTTCAATAATATTAAATAGATTGGCTCACGGCATGTTGAGGATAAACTGTACAAGTTCAATCTGAAAGCTGCTTGGTATTCTGAGATTGCCACTGAGTCAATACTCACTGAGATTAGAAGCGAGTTCATTATCATCATCTCAGTTTGAGAGGCATGCACATCAGTGTTATCTGTAGAACACAGATGTTTTATTCTTCTCAGAGCTTGTTATTCTATATTTCTTCTAGATCCAATAATTCTCTAAACCCAGTTGTTTACTTCTTGTCAAAATAGTTCAATAGTTGTAAACATGAGAACTGACGGAGACTGATCAGAACTACATTAGCCATGTTTCCATCCTCCTGTTTTTATGCACATTTTGAAAATTTGCATAAAAAATGAAGCACACAAAAAATGAAGTAGAACATTTTAATCAGAAAATGTAAAAAATGAAAATGCATTTACAGAATAAATCTTGTTTAAATCACATTTGCGCTGCAACAGATGCTCACCATGCCAAACGGGTAAACGGGAAAGAAGAAGAGCAGGATGAAGAAGACATCAGCTTGAGGAAATAAAAGAAATCATAAAAAAATAAATAAAAAATGTAGAGCGGTTCGTACTGTTGGTGGCTGGGAGCTGTTTGACCAAAATGTGGAGAAAACAGAGGATTTGTAGCGCTCTTTTATGTCATCAAAAGGGCCAGCTTTCACTGGTCTTTCTCCTTGTGTAAAATTGAACCGTTGCATAAAACTGGCACTACGAAACACTATGTGGCCCTCGGTGAAAATTTGTTTGACACCCCCACCCTAAAGCATCCAAAGTCTGACTTCACCACATTCTGCCAACTACAAGAGGGTCCAATGCCCACAACCGAAGTCACACTCCAAACACACGTCTCAATGATCAAAGGAAGCTAGGCTTTTGTGAAAACGGTGGCTCTATTTATACCGCTCATGTTAAAAACCTCTAGTTTCATGGTTTCGTATTTTACGTAACTTTTTATCTTGCACAGCATGTTGAATACATAACAAATCGATCCTGAGCCCACACATTCTCAAGAGCACTGGCCAGATTTCACATGTTGGTGTTTCTTGTTCATCTTTGCATATACTTGCTGAAGGAGCAGAAAAATATACTTGTGGGTAGATAGAAAAATAAAACAGCTGGGCTTTTCTCGTGTGTTTTCAGAGCCACACATAGATCTTCAGGATGTTTGAAAATCACATGCAGGTGTTTGGGATTTGCGTCTGCATTCCATTTGCCTCAGATGTTAAACACTGTAGCCAGCAATGATGTCAGACTCTAGACCACGCCGCTAAACTCAATTGCACCGGGGGCCAAAACTCAAAGCACACTTCTTGCCACCAGCCGAACAATATAAACATTTGTTAATCACATGAAAGTGAGTTGTTTTTACATATATGTGAACAACAAATAGAAATATTTAACCACAATAAGTATTATATGCTTTAAATAAGGGATCATCCACTTTCGGCCGTGGTTTCTACTGCATTATACAAACGAGGCGGAGCCACAAATTAGGCTTTTGCATAATAATTGACGCAATTAACACAAAGGAACATTGGTACGGAACACAAAACAATCAAATAAACCCTATATCATACACAACAGTATCTTCAAGTGGAGTGATGACATTACAGTGACTCTCAGCCAATCAGATATCTTTGTGGTGCCATTGCGCATCACAATGTGAAGTTGATCGTGAATCATTTTCAGAAAAGAAAGATTTATATTGAGGTATATAAATATATGAAATGATGAATAGTTCACTTTCCAGAAAGTGTGGCTATGGTAACGTTCACACAGCAGCCCAAATCTACTTTTTGCCCATTTGTGACCTGTACTTGATTTGGTCATGACTGTCTGAATAATTCAATTCCAATTTTGTTCATACGTGCTCCTGGATTGGATACTTATTTTCAAATGTGACATTTGTCTCAACGACCAGATCGGATTTATCATTCCTCATCAATCCATGTTCAAACATGCTTTCTCATATGTTACAACCCCCGTGTGTTGTAAATGTTTATTATTTATATTTACAATGTACTTGTGTATTTTATGTGTTTTATGTGATTACGTAAAATTGGTGACGTCATCTGTTTATGATCAGGTGATGAACGGGGCGGACTATTTAAGACCCGCTCGCTTTCAGTCCGATCGATGCGTCTCTCAGTTTTTTTGCCTTTCTCCCGTCAGTTTAATTTGTGACTCTTCGTGAACCTCATTTGAGCTTTTAGATTCGAGATCGTCGCAATCTCTTCGTGAGAGGTTCTATGTCCGTGTCACTCCCCAGAGTGCAGCGTCTCACCTGCAGCCTCCGCTGCTAGAAAGCACTCATCTCCCCTGTTTTGCCTGATTTTGAATTAATTTTCTTTTAGTTATACTTCCTCAATGTGTGGTCCGAGAGCTCGTCCCATCTTGCGGGCTAGGGGTCGTAACAGTAGACATGGTGAAGACGATCTGCTGCAGTTCAAACATGATTGTTGGGTTTTTCAGAAACTGCTGCTCTACTTGGATTTACACACAATTCGCACAGGATCACCAAAATCAATAGAAAATTGGGAAAATGTTGCCTGGTCTGAGTCTCGGTTTCTGCTGCACCATTCGGATGGTCAAAAACATGAAGGCTTGGATACATCCTGCCTTGTATCAATGGTTCAAGCTGGTGGTGGAGGTGTAATGGTGTGGGGGCTACTTTTTCAGCAGGATAACGGTCCATGTCTAAGCTCGAATCATCTCAGACTGGTTTTTGAACATGACGATGAGTTCACAGAACTCGAATGTCCTCCATCGTTACCAGATCTCAATCCAGTAGAGCACCTTTGGGATGTGGTGGAACGGGAGACTCGCAACCGACAAATCTGCAGCAACTGTGGGATGCTCGCATGTCAATACAGAGCAACCTCTCTGAGGAATGTTTCCTGTACCTTGTTGAATCCGTACCACGAAGGATTAAAGCATATGTGAAGGCAAAAGGGTTCCAACGTGGAACTAGCAAGGTGTACCTAATGAAGTGTCCGATCCCGTTAACATTTTATATAATGCAGCTTACTGAGCATGTTGAGGAGGCTGCTCTTGCCAGCGTTTGTGCTTCCTGCGATCACCACCTGAACACCAGAGCGCAGGCGCTCCCCCCTCCGCTCGTCCAGAAGATGGTTCTCCATCTCTTTCTGCAGCCGCCGAACAGATTTGTCCACTGAAGGAAACAAAGGAGGAATCTAAAGCCTGCCATTTTAAACAGAACTGTGGCCAAGCTATCTCCAGAAACAAAGCATTTTAAGGCACACTTGGAGTGAGCTAATGTGAGGGAAATATTATTTTCATCAGTGGCTTTACAGCCCAGCTCTAACTCTCAGAGGAAAGACAGGATTGTTCCTTGACGCACAATGAGATCCTCTCTCTTCCACGTGAAGACAGGGTTGAACTCAACACAAACATCTGAACAGGAACAATTAAACCAGAATTATGATTCAATATTCCTCCCATTAGCTCCTCAACTTATTTTAAATGAGAATGGCGTCAATAACAGGAAACTCAATCCCCGTACCATCGCTGAGGATTCCATCTTCTAGGAGTTCCTCCTCGCTGAAGTCGATGAACGCCTCGATGTGTGCCAGACACTACAAACAGTTAAAACAGATCTCACTTTAGAGCAAAGGTGGTAAACAAGCAGCCTCTGGAACAAAACCGGAGGCTCTAGTCCAGCTTTTATTATGTTGGCTTGTAAAAGCTACAATTTTGTTATTCGTCTTTTTTCCAAAAAATTCCAAACGCAACTCCTCCTACAGCTACCAAACTTAGCAAAAACACTGGTCTGACTCGGGTTGCTATATCTTTGCAGATTGGTAACCTTAAAGGAATTTCCTCGATCGTCGAGAGTACTGAGAAAAGTCGACTCACCGTGGGGTCAACCTTTGTAAAACTGTAACTCAAACTGAGAAAAACTACCATTGACTCATAATGGCCGTCAAAAACAAATGAAACGGGGGGTTTATATTAAAAATAAAAATAATACAACAAAACTTTTTACCCTGGCAACCAAATTTTCTATGATGGACTTAGGTGTTGGTTTATATACCTTGTCTTGACGAAGGGAACATTACATTTTGTCACAGACCCCTCCATAGCAACCGGTCTCTTTACCATAGCAACCAACTTGGCATATCTATATCTCAGCTAAGGAACATCACAGAGACACGTGGGTTGGGTTACTCCTATTGCCTGTATGATGTCACTGACTCCTCCATAGCAACCAAAAACTCCATGGCAACTAATCCATTTTACACTTTTAAATTGCACATTTACAAGCCATGCATTTTAAAATCCAAATTTTCAATGTAGTCACTGGAATTACTACAGCCTCCATCAAGTGTCGGATTCCTTGCTAAAATGACCACATGGCGTCTCCATGAGTCAAAAATGAGACCAAAAGAGTCACATTTTCACATCCTTAAAATGAAACACTTAAAATGCACCTATTTCTCATAGAAAATGTCCAATTCCTCATTGATTTCATAATTAATTGTCTTTTTTTTGTATTTTGCTATTTTGTGGTTCTATAACTTCTTTTAAATCTTTCTGGGAGAGAAATTATTGATTAAGTATAACTAACTAGCTATACCATATGAATCTAACCATGACATCACCTTTCAGTAGCAGAGTTTGGCTATTCCTCACCCAACCTCCGACACAGCTGTTTCTGTTTCAGTTCATGACTGGATTTGTGTGACATTTAAAGATCATTAGCAACTCTTTGCTATAATTAATGGATAAAACACCCGATAGGAAATCTACAAAATGATGCTGATTTGAAGGCGAAAGGTACTGTGTGTTCGAAGCAATTTCTTTCATAAAAAGTGCTTGCACTGAACAAACTAAAGCTCCTTCAAGTGCAGCCGTCTTCATCTCACAAATCACGAGCTGACATCACTCCGGGACCTGAGGGCTGTGAAGGTCTGCAGCACAGGATGTCCTGTCTCTCTGCTCCTCCATCAGCACACTCTTACAAACAATAGAAGAGCATCATCCGAGATCCAGAGAAGCACTAAGCCGTAAATTCTGGGGGTTTTAAAAACACTCAAATTAAAAACGAATAACCTACTAACATAATTTTTTTTTATTTACTTTAAAAGTGTGTGTGTGTGTGTGTGTGCGTGTGTGTGTGTGTGTGTGTGTGTGTGTGTGTGGGTGTGTGTGTGTGTGTGTGTGCGTGCGTGTGAGAGATCTAAAATTAGTGAGTAATTAGTTTTTTGTGCGTTCACATATTTCACACTCCAGATCCTCAATCATCTCCCTGCAGTTTCGATTCGAGAACCAAAATATAACGACAGGACTTTGATTAAATAGTAAAAATTAAACATTTTGACTGTAACATTTTTTTGTAATGGTAACCTCTTAATTTGTCCATGTACATTGGCTCAGCCTGTTTAGTTTAGCCGTCCCTAAAAACTTTAATGATTTTCCTTTACAAAATATTGGTTGTATAAGAAATTTCACTGAAATTTCAGCAAATTTTTTTTGTATTACCTTATTCCAGAATGTGCTTTAGCAAACCTCACGTAGCGCCGTTTGCGGCATGAGCAGCGAAAATGCTTTTACTGTATTACTTGTATCTGACATCTGCAGCAAGATGAAGCTGGTCTGTGGGTTGCCCGTGACAGTTCTCACTTCTCACCATTCGATGATCTTGGTCTGCCACCTCTGGTCTTTACTATAACTGTGCTTCTGATCTTCCAATTCCTCAGAATGTTCCTCACAGTTGAAACTGAGAGCTTCTCATCTGAGAGTTATTTTGATGCTTTAGACAAACGCTTACAATTGGCCTCCTTTAAAGACTTCCTCATGATCGGATTCACCTGTGCATGGAGGTTAAGGGTCACTGAGATTACCAAACCCCTTTTGAGTTCTCATAAGTAATATGACGACAAAGCTTCTTAAATTTATACCTATTTTAAATGAGAAATCATCAACATTTACAGGTATTCCAAAACATTTCCATACCACTGGATGAGGTGCCAGTGTCTGTCCTGCTATAAAATATCTGAGTATTTTTAAGAAGTTGTTTGTCCTCATTCTCAAACAGGGAAACCATTAAGCGATTTCCATAAATTGAATGTAAATATAGTCAACCTGGAATTTCCTGTCCCTGCTATGGACAATGGCACCACAATGGTGTGTGGTTTCAATGGATAGGGGCTTTAAGCCCAAGGGTGGGAATGGCATTAAGCCCCTTCAGCGATAACAGAAATAAAAGCTCGAAGTTCAATGTTTTGAGCTGTGGAGCACTGATCATGTGACTCACTCTCTTCAACCGATCACTCCAGTCTTGGTAAACTCGGCCCAAATCTCCTTTCATTTGTCGGAGCGCCTGTCGTCTCTGTGCTTCGGTCTCTGCATGGATCAGATCCCCAAGACCCTCTGCTTCAGTGAGGTCCAGCTTTCCTGCATAGAAGGCCCGTCTGGTGAACTCACCGGCCTCTGCAGGCCGCAAACCTGGCAGACTCCCTGAAAACACATTAGATTCACACCCTTCCAACAGCTGCTTTTAATAATTCTCTTTACAGTTACGTAAAGATTGATGAATGAACAAAGAGGTCACCACTGGACCAATGCTCAGTAGTTCCAAACAGCAAACTGATGCTGCCATCTAGTGTTTACGTCATGAATCTACACATCCATAGCAATGGTACCAAGTGCCTGCAGAACCCCACTGATGACTGCAGGACCTCCGTGAATGTGAAACTCTGCGCTGTCCTCGCCGGTGAAACTGGCAGGACCTGAAAGATTGGAGGGTTCTTTTAATTGGTGGTTAATCACAGTACAATAATGCTTTATCTGTACTTGTTTATCATTTCAAACATCACTGAAAAAAAAGCCAGGAATCTTGACGGGTTTACATAAAAATTGCTTGTTGGTTTCCACCAGTGCACCCCCAATTCCCAATACTACCACCAATCCAAGACCAATATCTGAACAATAATTTAACACTGAGGATGGGGGTTAAACATTAATTACTAAATATTATCCTTAATGATCAATCAATACAAATCCATCCAGACAATAAGGTGGGTCTAAATGTGTTTGATATTGAGTTGAAGACAAAAAATGTTAAACACCTGTCAAATTATTTTGAATATCTCCTATATTTAGCACATAAGTGATTAACAGAAAAAAGGTGATGTTTTGACATTATTTCCAATCATTTTTTTCTTCTTCTAGAGAAAATCAGATTTAATAGTTTCCTAAATGAATAAAAAATGAATTAATTTAGAAACCGCCAAGGTCATTGATAATCCCACTTAAAATTATTATTAGTTTGGCTAGATCAACACAAATGTTGTCGAATGATGTAACAATTTAACCCATACTGTCAAATTAACCAATTTACTCAATTTTTTTTTAATTGTAAGTACAGGATATGTAGTGTCTTGAAAAACAATGATGCACAGCCATCACAACACAAAGGACTTGAACGAGAAAATGTTCTATGCTCATAAAGATGGAGGAGGACACCACATACACAAGGGGTTTCAAGTGTGGAGTGCTGAAGTGAGAAGCATTATTAAGACGTTTAAAGAGAACAATACAGTGGAGAACAAGACGAGCAGAGGCAGGAAACAGAAAAAATAATTTTCATAAAGATCCAAGACACCAGAGAGTGGCTAGCAAATTTGGAATGGATGCTTCAACGGAATGCACTCGGAGTACTTGGAAATATGTCTCGTACTATTTTTAAAAATGTTATGTTGGTTGTTTTATAACTTTTTAATTGAACTCAAGAGAATTCACAAAACCTCTCCAATTTCCAGGGGAGACCAAAATCCAAAATCACCTGGAAACCACAACACCAGCCCTCGGTCCAGCAGCTCGCGGGTTTGCGGGTGTGTGATGCTGCGGAGGCTGGCGGAGCGGGCAGCGGGGAGGCCCCGGGTCAAACTCCTGATCGCGAGGGTTGAAGCAGAGCCACTTACCCGGACCACAGCCACCCCACACTTTCCTTGACCTGACGACAAGGCGAAGATCGTGTCCTCCTCCGGCCAGGGAGATGAACAGTGTCTCCTCGCGGTAAGAGTATTCCTAAAAACGTTTTAATTGCGTTAGGTTAACTTTAATAATGGAAAGCAAAACCTATAGATAAAGAATAGACACCTTATAGCGGATAAAACAGTACTACATCTCCTCCAATTATTAATATAGTGCATTTTTATTAAATCGATGGCTTAATAAACAGCTAAACAATATCAGCATTAGGAAAAATCCTGATTAAAGCGTTTTTAACATTGGTGTTAACAGCACCAATGACTCCACGTGAGTAAGTATGGTACTTTTTAGGGGCGGGTTGTTATGATCGATTCGATGGATTTGATTGGACAGCGTCATCACTTACGCGTTAAACTTCGATTACTATTGGCCGGTTTGACGGTCTGTCAAATATAAAGCTCTCCTCCGGTACGCCCAACAAATCTGTCCGTGCACTGTTCATTTGAAACCTACATATAATATTAAAGTATAATATAATATAATATAATATAATATAATATAATATAATATAATATAATATAATATAATATAATATAATATAATATAATATAATATAATATAATACAAATATTTTTTTTTTATAGATACAAAATTTGTTTTATGTGTTTTGTCTATTTTAACAAAAAGCAACTTTGCATTATCCATTTAATGGATTTTTATTTTCTAAAATATTTCGTTTTTAGTCGTTGTAAAAGTTATCTGGGGTCTTTTTATTCAATCAGTTTTATAAAAATTATTAAACCTATAGAAATTCACCACAGATCAGAGATAAATCCCACAGTCATTTGCAAGGCCACGTCCTTTCACTAGCCACACTCTCTTGACCTGACCACTATGTTTTCAAATGTGGGATAATAAGTTTAAACTATAGGAAGCTCCTCACTAATCTGCAGCAGTGCTAAACACCCTGCCCTTGGGATGCAAACTTGTTTTATTTAAACAAATGATACTAATATAATTTTAAATTCACTCAACATTAACAATAAAGTCATCAATTAAAAGCTGTAATCATAAATTAGTCCTTGGACAAAAACAATTTGGGTCACTAAGATTCCTCTTTTGTTCAGAGAAGAATGATGGATCACCCTCATTGAGGCACTCTGAAATATTCAACTAGGGAGATATTTTTGCCCTAATTAATAATTAAAATCATACTTAATCGTTTCAGACAGGCTCTATCTCATTAAGTTCCAGATACAGAAGGGATATTGTATTGTGCTGCCGATACATACATTGCTATGAGTTTGTCTGAAATCTAAGATGTTGAAAAATTATTAGGTAATGGAGTTTTCCTTGTAAAATGACATCAAATACATATTAATAATAATAATAATTAAAAAAAAACAGCGTTGATGACCTAATTTAAAAATAGCTCATGTTCATGGTTATTTGTGCATGTAAAAAGAACTCTGCTTTTCAATTTTGAACAAACCTAGTATCCAATTCTCCCTTTTTAAAGCAATTCCTCAGTAAAATGGAGGTGAAAATAGTTTTTTGTTGTTGCTGTACTCCCTAAAAAATGGCATCTAATTTCAAACCTTTAAAATGAAAAAAAAAAAAAACCTGATTCCAGCTTCTTTGTACCTATCTGTGTCTTTCTTTTTGTTTGACTGTATTAACAATACAATCCTTTTAAAATGGTGTACTGAGTTGACCAAAAATACAAAATCAAACGAAACATTGAGAACCAAATGTATGTGGAATCTAATAATTCGTTTAATTATTTAGTTCATTAATTTACTAATCATTATTTCTAATCTTCAACCTATATGGAAAAATCCCTCAAGGGCAAGCCAAATTATTCAAAAGGAACAAAATAAATAATTTCAGCTTGCAAAGTGCTGAGTAAATTCGAATTTAATTGATCAATAATGCTATGGTCAGCCATTTATGGTCTCTTGAGATAATACAAACAGGCGCATTCTGTCTCTGAGCGAGAACTTTGAAAGCAAAGCAAAGGCAGACAGTCAGGCGGTGAGAGTGTTTTCCTCTTTGTCCCTCCTCCACCACCATAGCAGCCCACTCCTCCTCGCGCCGCAGTCGGTCGGTCTCTCCTCGCATCCCGCTGGAAACAGGATGAGTCACAGCAACCTTCACTTCACCCTCACATTCAATTAACCCAGCCGCTGTGGATCCAGACTCACAGTGGCCAACATCTACATCCGTTCCCTGCTGAAACAGCAGCAGCATGATGCCCGACTCGGCGTCGGCGGCCGCTGCTGCATCATCAGCGAGCAACATCAGCAGCAGCGACGGCGAGAGCTCGCGGCGCGGACACCGGACACAGGGCGACTCGGAGCGGCCGGAGCAGACACAGAACAGCGCTGCCCCTCACTCCTCATCAGCGGGCGTTTTGGGTGAGTACGAAGGATTCGGGGATGGTGCATGGCAGGTGAATGTGACTGGAGGCGCATCCTTCGAGCAGAATGAACAATGTGACGCTTTGTTGTGCTGTCGGTCCTCTATGTGCACAGAGCTGCCCCGCGTTATGCATCGAACTGTCTGCTGATGTACCAAGGGCCTGTAAGGTCATGCGGCAGCACCACCACAAACACCAGATTCCAGCCTTTCAGTCTAGTCTACGTAATGTGGGCCATGCGCTACTTTTTGCGCTCGATTGGTCCATTTTTACGGGCCTTCAGTAAGTTGTTTACTGCCAGAAGTGCAGATTATTCCTCAGTTACAGAGTTCAAGCTGGTTAGCTTTGTGTTTTGGGAGATTATTGACTCATGAATGCTTCACAGAAGAGTCCTCCAATTGATTAGAACTGTGCAAAAGTTTTAGGCCGGTGTGAAAATGCTGAAAACAATGAATACTTTTTGAAGTGAGCCAAAAAACACTTTTATCAGGTGGGTGATCCACCCATTATACCAAACAGCTGCTAGTGATCATCAGTCTTGCACGTTAGTTGAACAACCAGTTGGTTGCCAGTATAGGTTGAACCTGTATAGGAGGCTTAAAACAGGGAGAGGATCAGCCAAACTCTGCAACTGAGGTCAAGTGTCTTGTCATGGCAAGATTGAGCACAGCAACACGACACAAGGTAGTTATGCTCCACCAACAAGGTTTCTCTTGGGCTTTTAAGATATGAATCTAAGCGCAAACAGAACCCAGTGGGACTAAGGTGCACCTGTGTACTACCCGAGGCTGGAAGAGGTCTTCATGGAAGAGGTGCAGCTAAAGTCATGCCTCCAATGTGATCCATATTTGCATGAAAACATAGGAGCTGTGTGCAGAAAAATGCAGCAGGTGCTTTGGACTGAGTCAAAATGTAAAATATTTGGTTGTGCAGGGGGCAGTTTGTTCAAGGGACTGAGGGATGTACAACTTTAACAAGTCTTTAAAAATAGTTTAATTCAATAAGCTTCATCATGGTGCATCAACAAACTTGGCTTTTGTTATTGTTTAGAATGCAAGTGACCCCTAGAGGTGAAAAAGAGTGTTACATGGAAGATTTTCCCAGTCAACTTGGTACTTAAGCACAGATTTACATATATATTTATTGGTTAAATGACCTGTTGGGGGGGGGGGGACTGTGTGCCATTTTCTGAAGGTATTGGATGAGTAAACATGAAGCAGCTAAACACTCAGAGTCTGCACAGCCAAACAGAACAGTTCCAACCAAAAGTTGTTACTCTTTTCATGATTTTCCAACTCAGAATCCAAAGATCAAAGCTCCCAAGTCTTTGATATTCACGCATTGATGCCATGGACTCTTGTGTTTGTGGCATTGCGTTTTATCTGGCCGTTCACAAAAATATGAAAATGAATTGATGATGTCCTACTCTCTCCTCTTTACCTCAACCCTTACACCCTCCAGCTTCATTTTCTCATTTATTACATCCATATGTCAAATTTGGCCTGGGAACTCAATGCCCAATGTTCAACCAATAAACTCCCTCTGAAGTTCTCATTCCCAATACTGTAACTCCAACAGAAAACCTCTACACCTCCATCTCCTGACTCTTTCTCAGGGACTCTGTCTCTAGACCATACATCATGGCTGGTTTCACTAAGTGGTACTCGCTGTAATAGATGGCACATGCCCTGTTCAGACGGGTTAGAGTTTGGGCTACGGTCCATGACGTCACTGTGTAGCAGTCTGTCTCGGTGTCACCACCATCTTTTACACCTTCTCCTTGATTCTGGCTGATATTTTTACATCACATTTTTCCTTTCTCATTCTCAAAATGACGTGGACCCTTTAAAATCTCTCGTCGGGGGTTTCAGGGGAACCAAATGTGCTTGATCTTCAGACAAATAAGCGCTGATGAAACCATAAAAACATGCTTAACGTTTCAGAACTCAAAAATAGCTTTTCTTTTTATTATTAAACAGCTTTTAATGCAGCCAGTCTCAGGATCTGTATGAGTCTGCAAAAAGTACATGATTGCATAAAAAAGTAATAGTGAACTCTGCACACTGCGGTCCTTTAGACAAGCCACTATATTGTACTGGTGTCAAACAGAGTTTCTGAAATGTATCATCATCATTAAATGTCATTTATATTATAAGTTTAGGAGGAGCTTATCAAATTTAGCCGTGTGGATGAACCCAGGGTGTATAAGCCATCGGCGGCTGTTTCAAACAATCCTTGCCTCCTCACTCAAAGAGTGGGTTTCAGATACAGATCATCTTTTTGTAAGAAAACGTTTCTACAATAGCCATTTTGACTAAGTACAACTACCAATCTACCAATATCCTTACTCGAGGGTGACCACCCGTCCCGCGTAGTGCGTGTGCGTGTGCACACAGCGTTTGAAGCCTAAATAATGCTTCCCGCAAATTGAGGCCGCGTCATGCATTATCAATGGTTGCTCAAAAAAAAGGTGGTCACTCCATATCCTCGAGCCCCAGGCCGTCAAACGAACGTGACTAGACAGTTCAGCACGCTAATGATGCCACACCTACCCCTCAACTTTTTCGTTGTTGTCATGACAGCGGTTTCACGTGCACACCAGACACACTAGGAAGGAACTTTTAGGTGCCCGCTTTCCAATTCGTAGAATGGAGAAAGAATGGCGTGTGGGCTGTGGAAAACTTAAAACAGATTCTCTTAAAACAGATATTATAAAAAAATACAAGATACTGCTTTACTGTTTTGATCATAAATATTATCTAAAGAAATATTTATACCTTTTCAAGAATCATATGTGCTTTTGCTTGTTTAGTTTGTGAGATAACGAATAATGAAATGTTGCTCACAATCATGTAAGGATACACCGAGCCTGGTTTCACGAAGGCACGGATGAGCAGCATTATGTTAGCTAACGTTAGCTTCTGATGGAGTTTCAGTGAACTGAAGGGTAGATAAGATGATTAGCTAACTTCAGACAAATAGCAACACACAGCGTTACATCCATGAACATAACTTTAACTTTTCAAGTGTCTATTCTGAATTGAAATAGTCTGTTTGCTGTTTTGCTACCGCATATTTTTCAGAACACATGCAGGCAAACCATCCCAGATGCTCAGAAACTTGAACTCTGATGCGTGAAACTGGCATTATCAGCGTTTGTGAAGAAAATATTTGAACTCCATTTTTGATTCTTGAATTGAACGGGTTTCATTACTTCTCAAGCTACTATTAATACATTGTATTATTGGGGCAGCAAGTGGCGAAGTGTTGGAGTTGGTCATCCTATATCCGAAGGGTTGGTGGTTCAAAATTGCCGCCATGTTCTGTCAGACTGCCCCTGGGAATGTGGAATGAATGATTAATGCTCCTGAAATTGTAAAGCGTCTGGAAAAGTGCTATACAAATTGAAGGCATTATTATTATTAACTACAAAGAGCTTCTGCGTCTTATATTTTTTAAAGGGTTTTTACGACGACTCATAAATGATTTAGTTTTGCGACTCATTCTTGGCTGACAAAAAAAGCTGCACTTTTCTACATTTGATGCAATGGTAATTCACAGCTACTACTATGTGGGTGGGCAGGGCCTAGTGCGTTCGTATGTCACAACATATTTGGCAAAACAATTACAGTAGACTTTTTCTTATTAAAGGCAATAAAATGATGCACAAAGCATCTAAGACGTCTACAACTCAAACTGGATGCTCCTGTTTACTTTAGAAAAATCTGTAATATAAAAAATATCCACCTAAATCAGCAACAGAGCTCAGAATCACTCTGTGCTGACTGTGCTCTCCCTCGGGTTATTGTTCATATTCTGCACAGCCTCTGAGCAAGAGCTCATCGCAGTGACGTCTTCTCGTCTCATGTTTCAAGGGGACTGAGTGTGACATTTAAACTTGGCGTTGGGAGCAGGGGGCCGAATGAAGAGCTTTGAGAGAGGGTGGGTTTGTACATAGCAACACTGTAAAGCGACTGTCGTTAGTTTTCTCCTGTCTTTCTCAGATAAGCTCTTTGGAAAGCGGCTGCTGCAGGCCGGGAGACACATCATGTCCCATAAATCCTGGATGAAGACGGTGCCCACAGAAAACTGTGACATTCTTATGACGTTTCCAGGTGCCTCTGACACTTCTTTCCTCGTGTGCTTTCATTGATCTGAATGTTAACACAAGGAACTGTGTGGTTCGTAGTAATCTGTAATTTGGTATCTGCATTATTCTTTTATATAGAGATGTGGCAACATGATCTTCGATTGTTTTATCACATCCTTTTTTTACACTGATCCCTAAAATCTCAGCATAAACATGTTTCAATTGAAGTCATTAGTTTATAGCTCTTCACATATAGAAATATCTAAAAATACTCAAATACAGAGTGTTCTTCACTGGTTCTTGCCACTTTAAAGATCCCAGTCAGCTCTTTTTGGTTCTTCGATGGTTCTTGTGGTTTTTCAGTTATAGCACTTTCTGCGAAACCGTTATGGCCTTTTTGGTTCTTAAGTAGTTCTTTGTAGTTTTTAATACGCTATATCCAGATGCTGGTCATATGTATCATACCAAAGTTTATTTCTTTCATACATTTATTGATTGGATCTAATTAGCGCCTTTGAAGATACGTTTTTAAATGGGATTTATAAAGGTTCCCCTATGATTACGAGCAAAAGAACTAGATTTGGTTTGATATAGAATCATTTTTTAGGAGTGTATGCCTGAATATAGTTTTCACATTTATCTCTTTATTTAATTTCTGTGACGACTAAAAACAATATTTGCATTTAGATACACATCAAAAGGTGTAAGTTTATATAAACCCATTCAGCCAAACTGAACCTTAAACTGCAGCTTTTATAATTAATCAAGAGCGCTCAGCCCAAGATAAAAAACCTAGAACGAGAAAGGTACGTAAGAGAATAATTTCACCGTTATATCCACGTGAAACTGAAGTCTACGTGCAGTAAATATCACTGGCCGGAGGAGCTGGAGTTGTGATGTTGTCTTTGTCTTGTTTTGTTTTGGTTAGTTAGCTTTGGCTCGTACATCGGTAGACTAGTTCTTTTAGTTCCAACTCCTGAGGATCTGTACAAAGAACCATATTTTACTATTCCCTTATTCAATTTGTGATAATTAAAAGTTCACTTTATTGGAATTCCTTGTAAAGTCTTTAATTTTTAATCCGTGTTCGCATACACCGGACCGGGTTTCTGTTTATGCAATGGTTATATAGAATTTGTTTTGTGTCAAATATACAACTTTTTTTTTCAAATGAACATAATTTAATTAAAAAAATTATCTTAAAAGTAATCAAATAGATGTTTTAATTTTGCAGACTCTGTTGCACAGCCATAATAGCGGTTTGATAGTCATGTGATCAAAAAGTCCGCCTTGGATTGGTCGAATGCATTTGTTGCATGCTGCTTGAAACTTCTGTAAAGAGGCAGAGCGGGAACAAATGCCAAAATCAAGTTTAGTCAATAACCAATGACAGAAAATGGACAAAAGCTTGTTTTAACTTGAACTTAATTTGTTCATCATGTCTTGGAACCATATTTTTGGTGTTATTTTAAAGAGAACTTCTGTTCGCCACCGTTGCAGACTCCACGGATGACCACACGCTTCTCTGGTTACTGAACCACATCCGCCTGGGCATCCCAGAACTCATCATCCAGATCCGCCATCACAAACACTCCAGAACGTATGCCTTCTTCGTCACAGCCACGTATGAAAAGTAAGATTGGGCGAGAACCAACTCATTCCTATTCTTGAATTAGAATTTGACAAACTGAATTTGGAAGGTGTTTGCAATCGTATGGTTCTGAATTCACACCAATGGGAGATACTGAGGAAAGGTCGTATTTAAGCCTATTAGATAATATTTCTAGACTATCTTTATATTTTTAAGAAGACCTGTGTGGCAAGACCTTTTAATTTAATATAGGATAATACAGTATTATGGTATGCATAATACAATGGTTGGAGATGTCTATAATTATATTTCTTCTGAAAACTACATTAAAGTTATCTATAATTTCGTTATCTCCAGTTAATGTCTTGAAAAAATGACAAAATGTCTTTTGCTTCGGACAAAAAAAATCTAAGCACATCTCCTTCATGACCGTTCAAGCCACAGCCACCAAACTTTGCCAACACATCCAAATCGGTCTGACTCTGGTTGCTATATCTTTTCAGACTGGTACCCCTAAAGGAATTCTGGGAATTCATAAAGAATGCTGGGAAATATGACTTAACTTGGGGTCAGACTTTGTACACCTGTAGCAAGTGACCACACATGTGGAGGTTAAATCCAAAAAAACGTTTAATTTCATACGTTTGGTGGTATGAACAGTTTTTCCTGAACAGCTGCTACACCCTTATCGGGATTTAACAACAATAATTAGTTTATTCAAGTTGTAGTAAAACTATAATTTGAGGTTGACACTGATTTATTTGACTTTTTCTGTTGCAGTCTTTTGCGAGGGGCTGAAGAGATGGGTCTTCAGAAAGCTGTCAAGCCAGAGTTTGGAGGAGGCTCTCGCAGTTTCTCCTGTGACGAGGATTACATCTACGAGAACATCGAGAGTGAACTCTGTTTCTTCACCTCACAG
Source organism: Danionella cerebrum (assembly GCA_007224835.1). Lineage (NCBI taxonomy): Eukaryota > Metazoa > Chordata > Actinopteri > Cypriniformes > Danionidae > Danionella > Danionella cerebrum. The sequence continues at coordinate 46,276 of SRMA01026832.1, read as the reverse complement.
GTCTGACACTACATCGAGTATACAACTTTTATGAAATTATCTTTCAAAATCACAACGAAATCTAATGTAATCCACATTCAGACCCAGAAGGTAGCCTCTAAACTTCGATTGGCCTTTATAGTTGTGACATGTTTTGTGATGGAATCCGTTCTTCCTGCCAGAAGACCAAAACTTTGTCTCAAGTGAAGCCAAGTGATGAGAACATCGAGAGGACCAAACTATAGTCTGATGAGTCACAACAACTCTGAGATTTCCCTATAAAGGAGGGTCGTTTTTTTCTGATGAAACATTGCAATCCCAAAATCAGAAAAAGCAGGTCTCTCTGTCTTCAGGGACTTTACTTTTCCAAGACAAATTAAAATAGACATCCAGTTTGTTTCCCTGTTCTAGGAACGTCAAAGCATAATCAAACACTGGCTGGACAATCTCAGAGCTAAACATGGCGAGGTCCTTCACAACGTCCACTTCATGGAGGGGCAGCCAATCAGTGAGTGATTCATTTCGAGAACTGATTTTGGTTTTGGTGCAGCTTTTCGAGATGCAGTGATCGCTTCTGTTCACAAAAAACCCCAAGTGTTGAACACCTGTTCATGTTTTGTCTGTGTGTTAGTGAGTGTGCACTGTGTGTGTCTGTTCCAGTTCCCGAGCTGAGGGCACGAGGGGTGATCCAGCAAGTCTTCCCACTTCATGAGCAGAGGATTCTGGGACAGCTGATGAAGTCATGGGTGCAGGCTGTGTGTGAAAAACAACCCCTGGGTTAGTCTCCACGTAAGATTTTGGTAGAGTTGGTTAAATATTGTTTAAATTTGCCATGAATTAAGAAAACCAAAATGTTTTGGATGTTTTGACATATTTGAGCTGATGAAACAATAAAACACCAAATGTTTTAGTTTTATTTAAAAGCTGCTTTTGTTAAGGCTAGGAAATCACTCTATACAGTGACACGCTGTACACACAGCTTTGTAACAAATGCAAGGACACAGGTTGATCTTATTACTTTTCGCAAGATCTGGATTGTGCCCTGTTCTAGATCTTACACCTACAAAAAACTGTTCTACCTGCAGTCAGAGCCTTTTCTAAAATGACAAGTGAACAAAAAGGAGCGAGCCAGTGTTTGAAAGAATACATGGTTTTCCTATTCGTTTTACAGGCTTGTTTTAAAATAAATGGACACAAGTTTTGCACAAACATTGATAAGAATCAAAGGTATACATGGGAACCACATAAATAATCTTAGAGCAAACAGTGGGACAAAAAAATCGCATTTCTAATTCATTTAGCATTGCTTTGTTGTTTTTTTAATTTTTAATTGTTTAAAAAAATTTTACAGACTTCTTTGTCTGTTTCAGAGTTATGTGAGCTGAGTTTGCTTTTTGAAATTGCCATTTAACAAAACACACAATGCAAAACTTTCAAAACTCTGTCTCTCTCTTGCACTCAAACCACACACTCCCACAAATACTTGCCTCACTCAAACTACTAGGCATTTAATGAGTCCCTGTAAATGATTGGCTGATGGCTGAAGAGAAATCTTGAAATAGGGAAAGTAATGGAACCACAATGCAAATTCCAAAACGAGCAAAGATCCACCATAAAATTCAAGCTGCCATGGCAACTAACTACTAGGTTTCTTTCAGAAGATTTTTTTATCTTTTGAATTTATCAAACATGTGTAGCACATCCAGAATCTGGATAAAGGATTCGACAGATTTAACAGATTTTATTTAGAATTTTCTGAATCTCCAGTAGTCTGCGATCTCAAAGTTGATTTTACTTGGCAATTAACTGATCAGTGATGGAATCCCTTTGATGCCAAATCTTTGTCTTCCCTTTCAGATGATATTTGTGACTATTTTGGAGTAAAGATCGCCATGTATTTCGCTTGGCTGGGATTCTACACCACTTCCATGTTGTATCCAGCAGTTATCGGCTTTGTTTTATGGATGCTTACGGAATCAGACCAGGTATTGGATTATTTTTCCAGAAAAATGTATAATTTGAACTCATTTGAAATTTTGATTGCCATTGATGTGCTTGTTGTCATCCTCTCAGACCAGCAGGGATATCTGTTGTGTGGTGTTTGCTCTCTTCAATGTGGTGTGGGCAACGTTGTTCCTGGAGCGCTGGAAACGCAGAGGAGCTGAGCTGGCCTACAAGTGGGGTACACTAAACTCTCCCGTAGAGTCTCTGGAGGAGCCCAGACCTCAGTTTAGGGTGAGGAAATACCCAGTTGCAATTTCACTTTTATAGGGTCGTTCTCCAGAAAGATTTCATAACCTTTAAAAGGATTTCTGTCTTCCACCTGTTGATCCAGGGAGTGAAGCGGTGCAGTCCTGTGACGGGCTGCGAAGAGTTTTATTACCCTCCCTGGAGGAGGAGAGTGTTCCGATGGCTGGTCAGCGTTCCTGTCTGTGTTTTGTGTCTTGGCTTTGTGTTTCTGGCCATGCTCGTCTGCTTTGAGCTTCAGGTGAGCTACATCTCCACTAAAGTTTTCTCTATAGGCTATTTTCCAATTGACAAACAAAACCTAGACGTCCACCAAATTATAGCCTCAGGGATGTAATATTCATCTCTACCAAGACTAGCAAACCTGATTGGTGTCGATTGCATACAGACAAACTCTCAGCCATCCTCCAATAGGATCAATGTAGGCTTTCTCACATCCATCTGCCTCTTCTTGAAATCCATCACTCGATGTTTGGGGTCATTCTCCTGCAGCAGAGTAAATTCCGTCCAGGGGAAGATGTCATCAGGTGGAAACCAACATTCGAACCTGATACACAATGCCCTCCAGTTGGCGGGTTGGCAGTGGGAGCCAGTCACTGCTCATCTTATCTTGGCCCCCAGCTCTCTGTGCTTATACCAAAATCAACAGGAGCCTCTCTCTGTTGCCTCACCCAACCTAAAACCCAGTGTCCAAGGATTGTACTAGGAAACCCCTACACCCAACATGATTGGGAACCACCAAGCCTGATGACCTTTCTCCGTGCACTGATGAATCAAGTCCCTGAGGTCTCTTCTCAGCTTCATGGGACAGTTCAATTATGATAATCTTCTACTCCTCCTCTGCCCAGGTGACCACCCAGAGTCTTCTAATCTCCATTTGCAGAAAAGCATCCATTCCAGCTTTTCCTTTAATAGCGTGACATTGAGCAGTGGAAGAGATAAATGGTGCTGTTAGATGATGTTGCAGATCTGTTTTTGTTATGGAACTTTGTGTTTTTTTTTTTATCACTTTAATTGGGGAAAAACTGAGAATGCACCGATGTTTGGCAGGAATTTGTTATGGGGTTCAAGGAGCTTCCAAGAGTAGCAAGATTTATCCCCAAAATCATGTTGGCCATCACTGTGACTGCGTGTGATGAGGTGTACAGGAAGATCGCCTGCTGGCTAAACGACATGGGTGAGTTTTAATTAGCTTTAATAGTTATTTTTTACCTTTATAAAGCATGTCTCTTCCAGTTAAAGGTTCTCTGTTGACTCTGTTGCTCCAACTATGTTTCAGTGTGTTTTTGTTGTTGTTTTTAAGACCACTTTGAGGATTTTTGCATTTTGAACACTTATGTGCAGCACTCAAATATGAGAGAGGAACAGGACGTAGTGTCTTTTATTCTGTTGAGGAGGGGATTATGGCAGTTTGTCACAAGGTACACCCACCAAGTGTATTGATATGTCCCCTAATGTATCTTCTTTGGATCTGGAAGATCAAGACCAGAGTCATGTAGTTCATTAAAAGGCATTGATTGACTGAGATCAGTGGGTGAATTAGGCCAGGATTTAACCCTTTCTCTGTTGAAAGCAGCATCTTGGGATTTTAAAACCATTCAGGCTTTTTATTCAAATATTGGCATTTCACTTCAGTTGGACATTAGGAACCACAAAAACCATAGCACCTCCTGCTGGCCAAAGTGGCTTTCTATAGTGGTTTCCCAACCAAACTTGACAAGTGAAGGAAAAGTTAATCTCTTTCTTGTTTTTGTGTAGAAAACTACAGACTCCAGAGTGCCTATGAGAAAAATCTCATCATCAAAATGGTTCTTGTAAGTGTTTATGGTTTTGTATAAATATTTGTGTAAATCTTTTATATGTCGGCTGTTTTCTGATTTTGTTTTGTTCATTTGTCTTTCTCAGTTTCAGTTTGTAAATTCTTATCTCAGCCTTTTCTACATTGGATTCTACCTCAAAGATATGGAGCGTCTGAAAGAGGTGATGAGGTGCTCTCACGTGACCAAAACAATCTCTAGCATTTTTCAGTCTGGGGCCTTTTGGGGCATTTTTTACTACTATATTACACAACAACTCCAAAACAAATGTAAAATTGTACAAAAGTACAATTTAAGTAATACATTTGGACTTTTTTTTTTTTAACTGCAGAAATTTTGTACCAAAAATCAAAAGTGTTTTGACAAAATCAGAATTCAAAAACCAAAGACAAGGTCAAACAATGTGAAAAAAACAGCACACCCTTCCTTACCTGATACATATGTTTGAAATCAAACCCAATGGGAAATCGTAGAACTAGTCCTGGTTATTTTCAAGAGGAGACTAAGATGTGTAGTCCATATTTTTGTCAGTTTAAATAATGAACGTGATCTTGTGGTGATTGGTCAAAAATATTACACTTCAATGATAATTAGCATCTTGCTAATGCGTCTCTTTCCCCAGATGCTAGCAACGCTGCTGATCATCCGTCAGTTTGTGCAGAACATGAAGGAAGTTCTGCAGCCATACCTGTCAGAGCGCCATCGTCTGGGTGAGCTCACGCTGAGAGCAGTTTGGGAGCTCCTGGTGTCGGCTCTCCTTAAATATGGACGCCTCGCAGCAGGACGGGCTCAGCTTTCTCCCAGCGACCCCACTATGCTTGGACCGGGTCTGAGAGGCCCAAAGATGGGTGAGGATGGACCTCAAGATAGACGAGAGCGCAAGTGTCTGAATGGAGGCTGTGGTGTCCCAGATGATGATCTGGAGGAGGAGCCTGGCGAGAGGCACTGTGACGAAGACAGTGAATCGGCGAGCCTCATCGATTGTGGGCTGAAATTACGAAAGGTTAGTTTTATTGAGAAAGCGGAACGCAAGTCTGGCAGCTGCATCAGCCCAGAGGATGACGGCTTCCTGGAGGAGGGAAGCCCCACCATGGTGGAGAGGGGCATGGATCCTGCCTCCGTCTTCGAGATGTGCGATGATGAGGATGAAAATTCTGCTCCAGACCTGGCTACGGGAGACTCGGGGCTCGCAGGAGTGGAGAACAGCGCCTCAGTGAGGCTAAAGAAGAGGGGGCGGAGCTTAGAGAGAGCTGACAGCAAGACAAAGAGGGATTCATGGAGAGATCCTCCAGACGAGCAGCAAACCACAACGCTAACACAAGCAGAGGTGGAGAGCTGCATGCAAACGCACCAGGTCAGAAATACCCCACACACATACTGTCTGAGTGTCCAGGGTACATGACGTGCCAGCCTCATCTTAAGCATTATCTTCATCCGTTTCCAGGACACATTTCAAGACTACCAGGAGATGTTTGTCCAGTTTGGATACGTAGTGCTCTTTTCCTCTGCCTTCCCATTGGCTGCCATGTGTGCCCTCATCAACAACATCATCGAGATCCGGAGCGATGCTTTTAAACTGTGCACCAGTCTCCAGAGGCCCTTTGGGCTGAGGGTGGCCAGCATTGGACAATGGCAGGTTAGTCATGACAGGGTGCTATCTAAAGCAGTGGAATACTCTTGAGGAACATATGTATGTTTGATGCTGTTCTAGGAGAGCCTTTATATAACAAGTCCTGTGTCATTGCACAGACAGCGATGGAAGCCATGGGTCTGATTGCCATCATAGTGAACTGCTATCTGATTGGTCAGTGTGGGCAGCTGCAGAGACTGTTTCCGTGGCTCAGTCCTGAGATGGCCATCATCTCTATTGTCATCCTAGAGGTACAAACACTGGAGATGCTAATCCTGTTGGTTTTAAAACAAATAGTCCTCTCGTTTTTGACAGGGTTTCCATGGGGTCTTGAAAAGAAATTAAAAACCCCAAATTCCAAATCATTTTCGAAACACTTCATATCGAGTGGGCTTTAGATTTCACAGGATACAACACACCAGCCGGAGCATTTGGCTGTTTGTTTTGTGGTTGCTATGGCAGCCATCTTTGTTAGTGATTTTTGTCATTTACAAAGGTTTTAAATTTATGAAACCAATCGTTTTATGATTGTTTTCATGTATAAAATACATATACATATATGTGAGTGAAAATAACTAAAATCGCTTGCTTTACATGAATAATGTGCCATTGTTAGCCATATAAAAGTAACGTTTGTTACTGAGTGTATTAAGTATAGAAAAATACAACATTTTTAAATGTTTCATGTTCGCTTTCTTTTCATAAGTGCATATATAGGTCTGAATAATTTATTGTAACTCATAAAAATGCTAGTTTTAAAGGAAAAAATATGACAAATAACATTAACCATTTTCGATATAGCCCAGTGTTCGGCGCATGTTTTTATGCATTTTTCAAAAGTTTACAAACAACCAGAAGTTCTATATTTAGTCCTTTAGAAGCATTTGGTTGTTATTCTCTATTTAAAGTTAAATTCAAGTGTCAGCAACCAATGATCCTTTAACCAACTTTAATCTTTATACGATGTTAGTTTAGACAATGTATTTATTTATTAATTTATTTTTTGTTTGCTCTGTTTCAAGCTTTCATGGATTTTTTCCAGTTATTTATATTTTATAGATTCATGGCAGTTTGTAAAGATAAACATAAGAATGATAAAGGTCTCAAATTTAATTCTTAATGGTGTTCTGCCCAAGGTCGTTTTTTTTTTTTTTTTTTTTTTTGGGGGGGGGGGTCTTTTAGCCTTTAGCTGTATTCAGTAGGTGGTTATTCTGATGCTTCAGCTTGTTTTTTATTTGTAGAGCATTTATGTTGGGGTGTGAATTTTGAAGTATTTTATTGCACCCGTTACAGCACTTTGTTTTAGTGATAACTGTGTAAAAGTGCTTTAAAAAGTCTCAAAAAAAAGATTAAAAAAAGAAAACACAGTTATTTGATAATAAATGGATTCACCCAGCCACTGACTATAATTAGGAAAATGTTTTTGTGTGAATTGTGTCATTGTGTTTATATTTTGTGACCAAAAAATTTAAAACTGACTTATGTAAACTTATGAACTGTGTTTGAAGAGCTTGCTTCCAACAAAGCTTTACTCCATAAAAGTTATAAATACAGTAAAAAGTACAGTTAGTTAAGCAGATCTGAGTATCTCCTAATAAATAGTCTCACAATTACTCTATCATTTTATTGGTCGGTTTGCAGATCGCATAACCATTACTTCAGAGGAGAAAACTAATGTCTGTTCATCTTTCTGTCTTTTGTTTTGTGATCAGCACTTTGCAGTACTGCTGAAGTATGTCATTCATGTGGCAATACCAGATATCCCCGGCTGGGTTGGAGAGGAAATGGCAAAGCTGGAGTTTCAGCGCAAAGAGGCGTTCAAAGTAATTGACCACACTAGATACGTTTATCACCCAGAAAGGCAAAAACGCTGCTAAAAATTACTGCTCAAAACTTCACAAAATACTGTTAGATAATCATACAGTCTATTGACTAATATTTAATAATGGAGCATTGCTAGGTTGTAATTGTCATGTAAATGAACAGCTTTATTCGATTGAGTTTCACAGCAGTACAAATGCACCACCAACAGCATAACTCTGAAACTAAGAAAGGGGTGGGTATTAGAACACCCGCTTCCCCGTGGTTCCGGAACCCCTGCAGAAGAGTGACTTCACTCGACAAAAGCTTTGTCCAAAATGTTTCTATGGATTCAGCTTCTCTTTTCTTGATCTCAGACCTCTTCACTTGCAAGGTTGTGTGCCAATCACACCGGCTGTTCTCAATTCAGTAGGAATGATCCAACCTGCCATTAGTATTCTTATAATTCCAAATATAACATGAACATTTCTAAAAAGTTATTAGCTTTTATTACACATATTTTGCAAGATAAATCAAATTAAAACGAGTGACTGTGCGACTTTCACTAATATTGTATAAGTGCCATCTAGTGGTGGAAAAGAGATGATACCCCTTGGAAGGAAATGCCCCTGATTGCACTGAACGTGGAGGCCTGTCCACATGTCATCTCATTGTTTGTATTCCCTAAGGCAAGCATGGTGGAAGTAACATCAGGATTTAAAGTTCAATGGGTGGGGCTCCATGTTCAGTGGGTGTGGCTTATCCCATCTGCAGTCAGGGGTACTCGCTTGGAAGTGCAAGACTAGGGAGAGCAGTGGCACAAATAAATACTTGGATTGTTTTGACTTTGTTTTTTGGAATTATACATGTTTATGTCTCAACACTTTTGATTTTGTTTAAAAATATAAACGGTTCTCTTTTTTTATTTATTTTTTTTTATTTTAGCGATTAAAAAAATGATCAAATTTTCTGCTTGGAATTGTATTTTTTGTAGAGTTTTAGATTTTGTACATTAGTGGAGACCTGTTTCTAATAATAGAAGTACAAAAAAATGGATACCAAGCATTGCCACGAAAAAACGTTTTAACCGTAAATTTAAGAGCAAACTGTCAAGTCCCTTGGCTTTCAAAATTTAATATAAAATTGCAAAAATATGGCAGCTTTACCAAAAGTAAAAGCACCCCATTCTTCATTTTTTTTATACTAATGCTAATAAAAAAGCGTCACTCGTTGCAATATCAATAAGTGTAACGTAAATGTTAAAATAATGTCTTAGACAATAAGGGGAATTGCAAACCCTTGATGTTATCCAAGAGTCTGCAGATGCCTCACTGGACCACGATTCATTGCTGATCTGCTTGTATTTTCAGAAGCATGAACGTCAGGCACAACAGATCTTCCAGCAGCAGCAGAGGAGGAAGCGTGAGGAGGAGGAGCGTCAGCGCCAGGCAGAGTACCAGGCTCGACGTGACCGAGACGATGGTCGCTCAGACGCCTCAGGAGGAGATCACCACCATGATAAGAGCCAGGGTGGCAAAGCCAGACTCGGCGGAGCAGGTGGCACGTCAGCGGGAGAGAAACCCAAGCGGCCCAGCTCGCTTCTCGGTAACAACAATGTGATGAAACTGAAGCAGATCATTCCGCTGCAGAATAAGTTTTCTTCCGGCACTGCCCGCTCCCCACAATCCCCCACTGGCAGTGAACCAAAGCTTCCAGGTTTCCTCAGTTTCAAGTTTCTGAAGTCTCCCGAGAACAAGAAAGAAGCTGCCGTGGCTTCCGCGAGCGTTTCATCAGTTCCTCCGGCGCCGGAGCGGCCAGACAGATCCCAGTCGCCCAACAAGTCTTTCAATCCCGGGAAACTTTTTAACTTTGGCAAATCAGAAGGTGGTCCATGTGTCAATGGCGCTCAGCCTTCAAGACCAGGGGAAGGGGGACAGGTGCAGGACAAACCCCCAACGAAGTCTGACCTCAACGGAGTGCCGGACGAAATCCCATCTCCTTGTGGAGAGAATGGGGAGAACGGAACGTCATCCGATGCCGATCCATCAGGTCCTAAGATGTAACTCAAAACATTCTCTAATCTCAATTAACCACTTAGTAACTGTGAGGTAGAGGGAGTGAGGAGGGAATGTTGCTCTCGTGTTTCTGTGTAAGACTTGACCAGGAAGCTGTTCTGAAGCTAAGAGGGGGAATTCACAGTGAGGTGTTTGTTAGCCGTATGTTCAGAAGCCCAGGTGGCCACTGAAATTGTGGAGGTACTGTAGGTGATGTGGAAGAGTTGTGCTTTAGTGAATTCCCCTCAAATGTTCAAATTCTGCTATTTTTCAGAATTCATTTACACACTTAAACACAGACAAACTGTGTGCATCTCTGCAGAACAATCGATGTTGAAGGTGATACATGTAAAGGAAACTACCATGGCCTTATTCCCCTCGAGATAATAAGTATTGCTTCACCATTTTGGGAAGTATTTAGACATTTTGCAGATCTGGTGATGAGCAGCTTTCCATTATAAATTTATTTATCTAATTTATTGATACTTTATCTAATTTATATGATACTTTTATCATTTGTATCACTTTTAGAAAACAAAACATTGGCATTTCTAGGCTAATATGGTCACAAAACGTCTTTTCTGGCAAAATACTGTTAGCTTAGCATTGCATAAATCATTGAATCCAATGAAATTATTACCATTTTATTATAAAATTATCATTTGTAACATAATTCCTCTATAAAACATTGGCATTTTCTAGGGTAATATTGTCAGGAAACCGCTAATCTGGCAATAGCACTGTTAGCTTAGCTTAGCATAGATCATTGAATCTAATGAGACCAGTAGCATTCTTTATTACATGATCATATTATATTTATTTTCTAATACAACTCCCTTAGAAAACACAATGTTGATTATTTGTGGGCTAATTTTGTTGGGAGCTAAACCCGATTCCGGTACAATAATAAAATATTGTTAATGGAGGCGCAAACGTAAATATGAAGATGCACTTCCTGCAATTCTGGACCAGTGCAAATGAGTACCATTTACAGGAAGTAACCTCACTCTGGCCTTTTATTTATTTATTTATTTATTTTTTAAACTGAAGCTGAGTTTTTAACGTCAGCTTACGAACTAAAAATGTTTCATTTTCTGCAGGTCAACTAAAAGTCAGGTTTTAAACAGAAAAAAAATAAACCTCATTGATCATTACCTAAGCTAGGCTATGCTAAGGCGCTATCTAGGCTATGCTAAAAGCAATTCTTACTATCTCAGGTGAGAATGACCCATAAGTGGTGAAGTCTTCCTTTAATTTTTGTCAATATCAAAACTAGAGAATCCTTGGTCATGTGACCGTTTTGAGGCGCGGCCCATACATCAAGGAACATCTCAATTCAGTATCGCGCCAACAGGATGTGCTTCCGATAAATTGGTATTTTAACAACTTGCAAACCGATCCCAGTTGTTAGAAAACCCTTAAACAATTACTACTTTCAGAAACATCCTGATTCTCGTTAAAAGTGACATTTTGTCACCCAAACGCTGATGCAGCAGAGCAATATCAACGCTAATTTATTTTGTTCCTAAATGAAATGCTTTCACTGAAAGAGACTGAGCTCTGCTTCTTTAAATCCATCCATGTTGGTAAGCACAGTGTACAAATGCAGAGGAGCGGCTAAGATCACAAAACATGAATTTAACAAAGTAGCTACAAGATTAAACAATGAAGTAGATTATAACAGACATTTTATCCCTCTTTTGGTGAAGTGCTCGGACTCAGTGGAGTCTGTTGAGCCTTGATATCTAGTCTCACTGGCCACTTTATTAGGTACATCTTGGATGTGTGGTTTCAACTGCTAGACCTCAGTTGTAACGAGGGGTTGTTTAAGTTTCCGTTGCCTTTCTATCACCTCAAACCATTCGCCCATGCTCCACGGTTATCCTCATTTCCTCCACACATCTTGCGCTCATTGGTCATTTTCTCCAATTTCAATCATTTTGTGTGGATCAGCACCTTTTGAAGTGCCAAGACCTGCTCGCCTGACTTCAACAAACATTCCACTTGACTCCCTTTTTCTACACCAACATTAGGGCCAATTGTAATCTTCACCAAGACGTCTCCACAACATCTAGATGCCTCAAATGCACTGAATTTCAGCATGTGGTTAAGGCTTGGTAACACTGAGCCAAAAACAAATCTACCTGTTAAAGTGGCTGTGCAAGAATAATTGAACCCAATTAAAATATCCTCACTATGGACTCATTATATTGCCAAAAGTATTCACATTTAGTGTTTTAATATGACATCATCCATCTGTTTCCAGCTAAAACAACTTATGAGAAGGGATCCGTAAGATCCAGGGGTGTGTTCATGGGAGTTTTTCCCTCCCTTTGCACTTCAAGCTTCTTTTAGGGTGAAGGTCTCATGGACCTGTGAGTCATCAGTAAGTTCATCCCCAAACAATTCCGAATGTGACCCAATACTGAGTCATAGGCATCAAATAAACCTGTAGAGTAAATATAGCCTATAAGTCATTAGCTGGCCACACCGTTATCCCACTCAACCAAACTTAACTAAACTCATAAAGCAGTCGGGCAAGTGCTGTTAGTCCCTTTTGAGAGCACGTGCCACCGTGCATTACAAAACTGAATTCAATGTATTGTGTTGCACTTGGTGATGTCTGGCTTGGATGCAGCTGCTTGGCTCTCACATGTTCTTCTGCTTACCTGAAGGCTATATGAAGAAGTGTAGTGATTGTCTGCAGAATGATGGAGATTTCTGCAAGACGTGATTTAACTTTGGTGAAAGTGATTCCTCAGATCGGATCTATGATCAAACCTCATATATGGAAATGCTTTCAATCTGATTTTCTGATTGCGTTCATGCCTTGATATGGACCAATTTTTGGAAGGTGGAGATCTACGTAAAGGGTCTAAATCAGACTCATCTGAAGAAAAATTTCAAGGGTCGCCCTCCCAACAGAACCATTCAAGTTCACTGAGCTCATGAGAATAACTCGTTCTCAACCAATCTGCTTGATTTTTAGAATCTGCGGCAATGGAAGTGACGGCAACATCTCAATCCAATAACTTAAATTGCTGAGTGAATACTTTTGGCACTGTGGGTTTTAAAAAGCTGGCTTTTTTGTGTTGAATGGAAGAGATTAAAATAAAGAAAAGTTTGAAACTCTGGGGTGGGATAAAAATTAAATTGTTTCCTCCACTAAATGTGTTCTTTATGAAAGACCATCCTTTATTCAGTTTTATGGCAGCTAAGGTAACGCCTTCCGGAACACTTGCATTTCCTGGCACAGTAGTGTTTCTATCGAGATCTTGAATCTGTTCTGGTGCAAAGTCTTGAAGGAATGAGAGATGCCTCAAGTAAAAAAAATGCCCAGTTTTAACATTTTAGCTCCGTAGAGAAAAAGATACAAACTATGCATTTTGTTTTGTTTTTCTTTGGTTTTGAAAATAAAATGCAATAATGTGTTTGGATTGGCGATCCATATGTTTTATGTTCTGCGCTCGCATTGTTAGTGGTTCTCTTTCTCTGTAAAGATAGTGCTCCCAAATTGTTGTTCTCATCAAACCATTTGGTGTTGGTTTTAGGTTTCTTCCAAGTATGTGTGTTCATTCAGAAAAATAACATTAGAAATGAGCAGGAGAACCTAAAGTGTTTCAGCGTCTCCCCTACTGAAAACACTGGTGTAACGTTACCCCTTGAAAATCATTGTTTGCATCTTATTATAATTGTGTTAAAATGGATTAGTTCGCAGATTTTTTTTTCAGCAGAAAATCAGCAGACGCTTCATTCTTCTTCTGGTTGTTTGTTTTTGATTTTATTTATTTATTTTTTTAAAAACAATGGTTTGTTTTTGTGGAGTTACATTTTTTTCGTGCGAAAAAAATGAAAGCCACAAAGCTGACTATTTAAATGTAAAACGCTATTGTTAAAACATAAGCTAAACTTATTAGCATGTTTAACGTGCAACAATGTTTGCCACCTTTAGTGTAAAATAAAACAGTTACAGAGAGATGTCAATTTATCGATTTTGGATCAACGAGAAATATTATTAAGATTCAGAACAGCAATAAAGTCATTAACAAAAGTCCTTAGCTCAAGATCATTAAATAGAAAAAAAATCCTAAAATCCTATTTTATTGTAATACCTTTGAGGGGAAATTGTATATTTTCAACTAAGTGGTAATTTAAGAATTCTATATTTTTGTGTTCAAATCTCAGCGTTTCTTTATTCAAACAGTAAATCTGTTTTATTTGTCGTGAAACATGCCCATGCTGCTCATCACAGCTGTTACCCTGGTCCTAAAATTGTCTGTTACTAATTGTCTTTAAATGGAAATGTTGGAATAGCTACGCCTCAGCCTCACTGGAAGCATTACGAGGTTTGCTGTGTAATGTGCACGCTCGGTCTAACTGTGAAATCTGAACTGATTGTGATGAGGGCGCCTCGGACTCCCTCACAAACCTATCATGAGCTCTTCCACTTAAACTTCTCTTTAGAAAAGGAAACAATAGTACGGAATGTGTTTTATTTATTGCTTTAATTTGTCATATTTTTCTAAGAATTGCAATGGGATAATAAACTGATTTAAATTGATGGTTGGTCTGAGTTTTATTTTATCATCTTCTTTCATCTCAGTTGGTGACGTAATCAATTTTTGAGGCAAATTCTCACTTTTCCTGATGTTGGGCAGAAATACGGCTTGTTAATTTGTGAACACAGCTATTATGTAACTAGGTGTGGCTTTTTTGTCAAATTTTCCATCTCAAGCAATTCTTGCTGCTTCTCTGGACAGTAGATTGCTCCCATTGGTTTCTCCCAGTTCTGTAGCTTGTATCTGCACAAATTTCCCCGGCCGACCACTTCATCTATGCTCCCTAACTTTACGGTTTCTTCAAAAGTGCTTGAAAGCTCATCTTGAAACCACAGTCTGCTTTGAAATCTTTGTCTGGGAGAGACCTTGTTGATGCAGTATCCACCTTATCACGACAAGATTGTCTTTCTCATCCTCACCTTGGAGTTTGGCAGTTCCCCACCAAGTTGGCTTCAAAGGATGCTGACCACTTCGAGTTAAATTGAGTGCCACACCAAGTTTAATTGATCATGTGACTTTTTTTTTTTTTCCCCTCACTATAAAACTTTCACACTACAGTGGCATCCAGTGGTGTCTTGAAATGGCTGTGATTGTGCATTTGGTTATTAAAGCACAGTACAATATTCCTTTAATGATATGCTTTATTTTTATACGCTCAGTTGTTAACCTTGTCTTTTTTCAGAGCCGAGCTGCACAGCATCTTATGTTCTCCAGTCTGCAAGAAAGACATGGTTTTACTTCGTTTCACTGTTGATCGATATCAGTTTTTGTCAATTTGTTCTGGACGTACCATGTTTTTTCAGAGGCGCAAGAGCAATCTCTCGTCTTTTCTGCCTCCGTTGTTCACTCCGCTCTTCTCTCTTGCGCTCCAACGCTGCTTGCTTCTCAGCAAATCTCTGTAAACGTTGTCTGCAAAAGTGAAGGTTGAATTTCTAGTCGGAATAATTGCATCATAATCCTCTAACCTCAGGACGAGGTTTTACCTCATTTCTAGCATTCTGAAGTCTTCCAGAGCTGACTGGCACAGGTCGTTTTCTTCCAAGTACTCACAGTTGCGCAAACAGTTCTCCTCAATTTCTTGCAGCATCACGAAGGGATTAATAATGAAGTAGAGCCAGGTAAACCTTTGGTGAACGATCTCAATCTTCTTTTCCAACAATCGAATCTGGAGAGAAAGAATAGCATTACTTCATTTGTATTTTAATAAAAGGTTCAATAGAAGTTAACGCTAAGCTGCCTCTGCTTTTAAACCTTCGAACTACACTCAGCGGTGTACCAGGAGTAGATCAACAGTATCTGAAATACTCGGGCCAGCCTGTCTCGCACCAACAACCGTGAATCAGTCACTTAAATCAATTTTCTTCCCCATTCTGATGCTCGGTTTTATCTGTACCTAATAAAGTGGCCGATAAGTGCATATTTTTAAGTTGGACAACAGCTCATAATTGTAAGTTCCTCAGAGCTTTAGAGCACCTGTGCTTCTGTAACATCTTGTTTTTGGGAATCCAGCCCCGCCCCCAAACGATTCCTCAAAACATGTGAAGTATTTAAGAACAAATGTTTTTCGGGTTTGTGTTTAAGGACTTACTTCATTCCTCCAGTAAAACTCATCCTTATTTTTCTTCTGCAACATTCGGTTGAGTGCCCTCTGGTTACTGAGTTCTAGCTGAATGCGGTTGTCAAGGATCTTGCTCCTCCTTTCCATCAGCTTTTTCACTTCACAACTGCACAGAAAAATGTCAGACTCAGCGTTTCACAATCAACAGAAACCGTTTTCATGGGTAATCTCTGCTAGTTATTAGACAATCATTTCAAACATGTATGTCAAGTATAACAGGAAGCAACTGAAACTGCAGTTCATCGAATGGCCACTTGAAGCTAGTGTCAGTAGTGAGCAGATTCCCACGTTAACAGCAGACAAAACAAGTTGAAAGCCTGGAATAACCAGTTGTTTAAATCATATCGTACATTTTGAACCTTGTGACAACTGTGGGTGAATTAATTTATTACTTGTGAATTTAGAAGATATTAATCTCAAACCTCTTTTATACTTTGCCCAATTACAACATTACAGTAGTGACACACTTCCAGGGCTAGCTATTCCCAATTTGAGCCTCCCAAGGGTGACCCCATGGACACAACATCTAGCTACTTTAAGTTACAGTCACTTGAGTATGTTTGTACGTACTCAACTTGTAACTCCACCTGAAAATCTCTAAGAAACGTCAAACTCAGGTTATCAGTCTGTGCAAGAACATACGTGCAAAAGAAGTTAAATATTTACCTTTGACTTATAATGGCCATTTAACATCAAAGAGAGGTCACTTTTTTTAAGACATCGCCCTAGCAACCAAATTCGTTACCTTATCAACCAAATTTCCTGAACTATATCTCAGCTTTGGTAAATGGTAGAGGCTCGGGGGTTGGTTTGTCACTCAAAATGCCATTAGAAACATTATTATGTAACTAACACCCACGTAGCAACCAGACTGTTTACCATAGTAACCAATTTAACATATCCCTATCTCAGCTTAGAAAAAACATAGTGACATGGAGTTGGTTTTCCACTTAAAGTGACATGGGGAACATTATAAGATTTCACCGACCCCTCCATAGCAACCAGACTGTTTACCATAGCAACCAATATAGCATATCCCTATCTCAGTTTAGGATAATCATAGTTACACAGAGTTGGTTTTCAACCCAAAGTGACATGGGTAACATTATGTCACCGACCCCTCCATAGCAACCAGACTATTTCAACCGAATTTTCCATTTAAAAAATAATTTTAACAGCACTTTTACAGGTCAAACATCAAAGTTTGTGTACAAACTAGTTTGGTAGTTCCTGTTACTTTGAAGAGTAAATATTTTGGTAGATGCTCTACCAAAGCTTTACTAATCAAACATTTCACATTTACGTATCAACACACAAGTACACAAAATAACATGTAGACGGTAAAACATTATTATAGCTTTAAACGATGAGAAAATGGTGAGACTTCTAAAATCTTTGAAAGATTATACACTTATATCATACACTTTCACTTCTCGTTCCTCGTAGAACCTGATGGCCTCAATCTCCTCACTCCTCAGGTCCATGTGGAGCAGCACTTCCCATGCAATGTTGCACACCTTTGGAGGCTCAATCACAGTGACCACTGGTTTCCGCTCGTTCTCTTCTCTCCAGGCCATCGCTGCCAATCGCATCTTTTCTTTATATTCAAGCATAGTTCTGGAAGAGATTACAGAACAAAAGCAGGTTATCAGTGATTGTATCTAGAACTAATTCTGGAATTTAAGCGATGGGGTCAATAATTAGTGTAAAATGTAGGTATGCTAAAGTACATACTGGACAGCTTTAGGCTGAGGCTCAGTCTTGGTCAGGGTTTGACTACTCATACCTCTCTGCTCCTGCTGGTGATCAAAAAGCATTTAAAAACTGCAGTTAACATAAGAATTCAGAATAAATATTAATATATGTATTTAATCCCATGTAAGCCTACTCACAATGACTGGGAACTCCTTTTTTGGAAGTGGTTTTGGCTTGAGTCTGCAGGGCTGTGTAGGAAGAGGTGGCAAAAGCTTGCGGGTGTGATTTAGCTTCAGGGTGTTTCTGAAACAGATTAAAATTGCACACACAAACCGAATAATGTTGATTCATTTATTACTGGAAGGAACGTCAACGTTACTGGTTCAAAGTGTTGCAGAAAGTCACTGATTCAAAGGGAAGCCGGAGTCACTGATTCAAAGTGAAGCAAAGTGAGTCACTGATTCAAAGCGATGTCGACTGGTTCTCTGATTTAGAGTGATCTTGGGGTTACTGATCCACTGGTTTCATTGGGAAAAAGATGATGTTGGAAGTAAGGATGAACTGATTTAAACTGACACTGATTTACTGATTCAAAGTAATGTTGAAGTTACTTATTAACTTATTCTACGTGGAGCTTAAGTTTCTGAAGTTATACTAAAGTTAACTTATTTGCTGATTCAAAGTTACATTACACTTACAGATTTGCTTGTTAAAAGTGACTTTCACAGTATGACTTTTGTAACAAATGTCCTCATTCAGATGATTCAAACCAATATGAGCTAGTGATTAACTGATACAAAATAAAGTAATCGATTCACCTATTTGGAAAAAAATAAAGCTATGAAAAACAGACAATGATCTAAATCATTTATATCTCAATATTTAACTATTTAGGCATATGCAACAAATCTAAATATGATAATTTTTTTTTTTACTTTTCTTTACTTTTTCTTCTGCAAGCCCAAATAAACTATTTTTAAAAAGTACAGCAAAAACTGCATAAAAGAACTTACTTTTTCTGGTTTAAATCCTGAGAGCTGGATTCGAAGTCAATCGGGGCTGGTGAGAACCTTGAGGATTTAGCTGCTCGCTCAGACTAAGTATGAAAACGATGAATACAAAATCAGCACAAACATAAAACCATCACATTTCATGAACGTATGAAACTTTGATAAATCCTTCACTCACTTTAATGCGCCGTTCATTTTTCTTTGCAATGTCTTCAATCATGGAGTAAACGTTTTTTTGCACATTGTTGTAAAACCTGGTTTTTAATGCAGGGTCGAGTTTGTAGTGAACCTTCTTTTGAGGCTGGAGTTGCTGTATTCCTGCAAAGCATCAAATGTTAATAAAAATGTGTAACTCACAATCAAATAAGAAACTGATATAAGCTCAGATTAGCGACGCTCACCTTTAGCTTTTGTCTGTGAAAAGGCACAGAGAGGAGGAAGCTTGAAAGCCTCAGGTTGACTGGAGATTGCACTTCGCTCCTTCAAGATGCTTTCATACTGGGGATGATAAAATACTTTAGTCCAATTATAAAAAAAAAAACATCTGCTTTTCATGTAACATATTCATTTTGAAGATGGCAGTTCTGTAGAGTGTTCATGGAACATACTCCGTAACAAATTACCACACTTTTACCCAAAACTGCCTCATTCAAAATGACTTAAATCCCAAGCTACTGCTGATCCCGCCCCCTGCCATTACGTGGATGCCTTAACTGTGTTCTCAAACGCCTAGCAACTTAGCAGTAAACTTCTGGAGATAACTATTAAAAAGGGTGAGGAAAAAATTTCAGAAGTGTCAAGAATTACGGGAAGGATCCTGAGGTTTGTGACATCCTAAACAACCCATTTAAAGAAAGACCTATTTTAGAGAGATAGACAAAAGATAACTATTTTGATAAATACAGAGCTCTTACAATAAAGTAATAACACAGTAATAAATATTATGATTTGTGTCTTGTGTTTTCCGCCTACATTTTTTTCGAGTCTAATGTAAAATCCTCCCTCATCTACAAACAATGACCTGAAGCAACAAACAAGTTCTCGTTTTAACGGGGTCACCTTAAAGGCACAGCTGAAATAGTTTATTATTGTCTATGCTAGAATAAACTTGCTTGTATTTATTTATTTTGCTACTTTAGCTATAACAGTGTATGATTTGGGCACTCAACGCAATATACAAAGTATTTTTTTTAAACACAAAACAGAGAGATTATATTTAACTGTTCAAGTTTTACTTCCGCTAATAAAACATAACTTAATATGATTCAATACAACAAATTTCATTTAAATTTTACTTCATAGCAAACCATTTCAAGTAAAATCATTTTTACATTATTACATTTTTAAATTGCCTTTATGATATAACTATGGAAGCTCTTTTTGTCCAAATACAAAGAGACATTGAAAAAGTTCCATAAACCAAAATTATGAGATAAATAGTAAAAATTACTTAAAATTATGAAATGACTAGACAAAGGGTCAAAATTACAAGATGTAGTCAATGTTCAGGTTTTAAAAATATTAAATTATGAGATAAAAATAATGAATTCTGTCCCAAAAAGTTTCAATTACAAGATGAAAGTACAAGACAAAAAGTCAAAATGGTCTTTCAACGATGAAATTATTGTATACAAAGAAAAAACATAGTTTAAGGATATGGTTGTAACCAGAGTTTGCAGCAGGGTAATAAAAGAACAAACTTCTCACCAAAACCTTGGCCTGCCCTTTAGCTGGTGATTCAAGTTGAGATATGCAGATGTCTTCAACAAACAAATGGTCCATGGCCAGTTGTCTGTAACTGGAAGATCGCAGGAGACTGAGCCGTCGCAACGATCTCGGCCTGTTGCAGGACATTTTCTGAATTAAAATCCACTGATCAAGACTAAAAATATCGTAAACGGCAGAAAAAAAAATCAGATTTAAGAACGCGTCGCAGGGAATGATTAGTAATCTCAACAGCAAAACGATCGAAAGCTTTACGATGGCTAAAATCGACGGTAAATCTACCAAAGTTGTCACGTGCAGCTTTCAACGCTAGAGAGTTATGACGTAATGGCTAGAGCGCACCTCGGTTACGTCATGGAGCAGGTTTTCTTTTGAACAGTCCTTGTTTATAAATAGCGTACATATCGACTTGATTATGTTAAATATGATGTTAAAACGTTTTTATCCTCTATTATTTATTTCGACTTGCAGAATTGCTAAAGATATATCAGATGCAAAAAGATCCTTTTGTTATAAACCTCTCAATAAACGTTACGACATAATAACAAAAAAATATTGTATGTATTATTGTTTAGCATGGGTATGTATAATAAAGATCAAAACCAATTTTCATTACAATTAACTAAGACGTGGTTAAAATGTACACAATGTCAAAACGGAACAAGAATTTAATCCAAGGTGGTCCACATCACGTGACAGTGTGTGCTGACTCTCAATCTCTTTACACAACTTTATCATTTTGAAATAAAGCGTTTATTATGATTATTAATGCGTAACTACTAACATTTTGTTATAATGTTATTTAAAATAATATCTTTATTATTAACAATTTTTGGCGTGAGCAAACGGAATTGGTGCCCCCCTGTGGCTGTCGGTGCCCAAGTAATCTGCGTATAGGGACCAGTGCTACTGAGTAGTAATATTATATAAATATTAACCGTAATAGAGTTCAGTAAAGAAATGTCAGTATTTGCTCATAATTCTGCAGTTTTGTTCATATTGTAAATATTATAAAAGCTATGTATCATACAGTTATAAACAGTGTAAGGAGGTCCCACATTATAATCAGGCCCCTCTGAAATTTGCTAGAGAGCTTGTATACAAATCCTGCAATATGATTTTCAGAATTTTATGACGCATACCTATGAGGTGGCTGACTAAATACATGTTTGTTACATAAAAGCACAATAATAACTTTTCAGAAAAAAGACGAAACGTTTATAATCACAGGTAGTAGTGCTGTATGGTAAATAATAGATGGTAAGCACAAACTTTTTTTCCTCTTTTATTGAGTGTACAATACAAACATAGGTTCATGGCACGTGTATGTGTATGTACAGGTAAATCCAAAACAAACAATACTTTATAACCCCAGATATGGTAACAAAACAAACAAACAAGGATCATCCCAAGCTGTATCCTTCAAAGGATGGGTAGGCTGCGTTCTACGAAGAGAACAGATTAAAGAACAGCTTTCGTAACCTGTTCGACCAGTGTAGGGTCAGCCTTCGAAATGGGACCAAGTTTCTGCGCATGCTCTTCTCCCACATAAGCTTTTAGCCGTTCAGTGCTCGTTGTCTTCACGCGTGTTTTTACCGTTTGTTTTTTATGTAAATATTAGAGTTTAAAGGTGGTTTGTTGTGTTATAACATTACTGAATGGTTAACAACCCCTTTACAGGGTTGAACTGTCTACACCATGGACAAAGTAAGTTTATGAACTCTTAAATTCGCTTTATTTCCAAAGTATATGTTCAGGTAGGTTAAGTTAGTGTTAACCAGGCACCAAATATTTGGTAATTTGTAATTTTAGTGCTGTTTAGTGGAATCTTTGTCATTTTAGCTGACATGCTACGTTTGTGATAATTAGCATGCTAGGCCTTCTCGTGCTAGCTTCATACAATTTACGACTGCAACTTTAAAATTAGCATATTTAACATTTTACATGCGTTTGTAGGCTGAATTATTCACATAGTATAACGTACGTGTTATGTACAAGTCTTTAAATCGTCTCAAGCATGCCAATTCGTGTACAAATGTGTTCTCTCGTGTTAGCATATACCGGGAGGCATGAGCTAAACTAATGTTAGCGTTTGTTTGGAGTCACGACCAGATTATTCGGTTACAATAATACATTTATGTTGCTATTACACGAGTAAATGTCTTATATTGAAAATAAACAACTTATAATTGTTGCATATCTCCTGAATAGGACTGGCAACGCCCGAAGGATCACATCATGGTCGGTTCTAGATTAGACTTTCTCGGGGATTCTGATTGTTTACATTATTGGCTTTATACATAACGTTATATGAGCTATGATAGAGATGTCACTTTTTAAAAATATTTTTAAACAGCAAGATCCCCTTCTAAATAGTCATTCACTTTTATAATTGTGAACAGTAATGTTACATATTTCTGTAAAAGTAATGAAGTATTCGATCAAACGATCATATATTGGACAATAGTAATCTCAACTTCATGCATAAGGCTCTCAATAAGATTGTCAATGATGCATGTTGAGTAAACACAATTTCCTACACGTTTAAAAAAGAAATTTGGACAGTAAATAAAAAAAAATCTGAACCTGTGGTACCTGAAACATGTTGATCCTGGATGTTGTCATTGCAATTGTGCGTCTTGGCTTATCGCTGGTAGACCAATATTTCAATTTTTATGTATCTAAATAGAAACACTATCCGTTGCTTTTATAAGCCTCACAGAAAATAATTAAGGCAACTGCTGTACAAGTTGGCAACTGTTTTCAAGGGGGTGGAGCTAAGTGACGGGTTAATTTCAACATTGCCTAGATGTTTTTCTGATCCGAATCGGTCATTTCTGCTGAGATAAACACAATTTTTTTTGTTACTTTTCATATTGACAGTTAATCATACATTTTAATTTGCAGGGTAAAATTTAAGACCTGTTGTTGTTTTTTTAATGTTTTTCAAGTGTATTCTCTTATTTAAGGCAGACTTTTTGAAAGGACTACCTGTGTATAACAAGACCAACTTCAGCAGATTTCATGCCGACTCAGTGTGTAAAGCATCGGTAAGATCTTTCTCAATTTTTAGTTTTCTTCAGGATCTGTTGACCATGGCTTTTCTTTAATTTCAATAAGAATTTTCATATCTTCAATGAATAGAGTTCTAGTATTGTTAAAAAATGACATATTAAAGCATTTATAATAAACATTTGAGCCCTCTGTACTAGGACTGCATTGTTGCAACTTTCTAAGTGCAATATAAAAACATCTTTGAATCATCTCATATTTTTTGCCTCTGCAAAACGCACCGTTTACCTCCTTCAGTCAGGCTTTTGCCACACCCTTTGCTGACTAACCCTCAGTTTTCAGTCAGAATTTTTCTAAGACAAAAACACAGATCGGCGCTTTAAAACGATGTTAATGCCTATTACATTATAATTGACAGAAAACACACTTTCTCTGCATTCTTCTTCAGCGTGGATCTGCCGTTCTCACACCTCTAGGTCAGACAGCACACCTGATCTGCATATCGATGAGCTGTACAAGTGATTTATCTGATTGGTCAGTGGGCGGTGCTAGGAACTATGGGTGGTGCTAGGAACCTAGAGCCTTTTTCAGCTCACAAAAAAGAATCCAGGATTACACAAACATGCATGAAAGATTTTTTTATGATGGTACAACACTAAAAGATGCTAGGACGTTCAGAAAAGTAGGTTTTGCATAATATGGCACCTTTAACAGAGTTTTTATGTTTACAGAACAGAAGACCGTCTGTATATCTGCCTACACGAGAATTTCCCTCGGAACAGAGTAAGTGTTGGAGGAATTGCTCGCCAAAGATCATATAATGTACAGCGTCTTATAGTATTGTGCCAAATTAATTAAAACCCTTGTTCATTTGAATTGTTGTTTAATTTCTCTGCAGTCATAGTCACTGAGAAAACAAATATTCTTTTGCGTTATCTCCATCAACAGTGGGACAAAAAGGTAAGTGTTTATCAAACTTTAAGCTGGAGCAGGAACTATTGCTGAATATAATAAAATTTTGACAATATGTTGTAATATTTAACAAAACATTAAAGCTTTACATGAAACCGTTCCGCCATGCATGTTGTATATACAGAACTGTGCAAACTTTAGGCAGGTGTGCTGAGAAATCTAAATCAAATCAACATTTGGTATGATCATATTTCAGTTCTTCTTGCTACAGTACCAAACATCTTGTAGAAATAACCCCGGATCTTCTGTGAATGTAGTGTGAGCAATAATTAATATTTAAATTAAATTGCTTTTATTTGCAGAACGCTGCCAAAAAGCGGGAGCAGGAGCAAGCAGAAGGAGAGGGTGGCAGTCCAGCACCTCCGCGTAAAATCGCCCGGACAGACAGTCAGGAGATGAACGAGGATTCCTAGTGAGACGACGAGGTCTATAATACAAGAGCACAAGAACGGACACCATGAGCCCAAACCTGCACACCACACAGGAATCTTATCTCGGAAAAAAATGGGGGGGGGGGTGGCACTTCTCTTACAGCGTGTGTTTATTTTCCTGAGTGCTTCCTGATGTAGTCAGTGCCCCTCATTGCTAGGGCATGTCACCTTTCACTGCCAGCTTTCAATATCCTGCTGAACTCTGAACCGCGGGGGGTGAGTGCCGCCATGTACGACAAGCACATTACAAGAACCGGGCGACGTGTGATGATTTGTTGGGACACTGTTAATGCATTCAAAGAGTTTCACACTTCAGCAGTTTCCTCTGAGCTGCTTCTCCGCCACAAGCGCTCAACACACAGCGTTCTAGAAAGGGGAATGTGTGGAGATGAACAGCGCCACCTGTCAGCCGTAGATGTAGTATTTTGTGTTGTGCATGAGTGATCTGTGAAGTGAGGCGACAGAACTGCAGGCGACCTGCTAATGTCTCTTGTTTTGTCAGTGTTGTGTTCGGCTGTTCTGTGGATCATTGATTGGCTCGATCAATGCATTTGTTGCCTTTTGCATATGATGGGAATCTTATAGCTGGGACTTGGAGATTTAGTGGCGTTTCTGTTGTCTGGATTCCTAGTGTTTTGGTAAGTTTGAGATTTAAAGGATGAGTTCAGTCAAAAATCCTCTTATTTTGTCAGTGCACCCAAATGTTTTTACAGTGTGATCAAAGAGATGTGGACATCTATGTTGTTAAGCTCTAGAAAGACAGTCCGGAATAAAGACAGCAATCCTTATTTGTGTCAAACCAAGCAGTGGAAATTTGCCATTCAAGAGAAGCAACCGTGCTACAAATTCTTTTCACTTTGACATTCATTTGCATAAAATTTTCAATATAATTTTTTGTCCTCTTCAAAAATGAGCTGATTGCTTGTGATGGTAGCAAACAAAACTTGTGTAAGTGAAGCGTTTCTTCTAAAATTGGCATCTGGTTTTTCTCAGACTCCTGTGTGGATTCAGTCATTTCAGTTTTCTGAACAAGTTTAAAAGGTGAGTAAAAGTGTGAAGTGTTATTTAATATGTTTGAATGAATTATGGAATTAAAAAGATAAGAAGATAATGCAATAAATAATTTGTTTATTCTACTCTATGCTAATTATGTGGGAGGTATTTAGTTAAAGGCCTGGATTTGTTGCATAGCAACTGTCCTTGCTTCTTGCTGGCCTATACATTTTAAACATAGAAACGTGGAAATAAATAATGGAAAATGAGATTAATAAATACAGAAAAGTAGAAATGTTTAAGTTTTGTTATATTAGCATATTTATGTATCAGTTTTTTAATTAAAAATATTTTTAATCCAGCTAAATTCTCAAGAGTTAAATCAACACTACGGGTGTTAATGGTTCCCTGCCCTAGTGTTAATGTTACACTGAGTTTAATGGACCCCTAGCTCTTATTTTTTTTTTTTTTACTGCCAGGTTCTAGTTCAACTATCATATTGTTACATTAACACTGGAAGAGTGTTAATAAAGCCTGTCTACTGACATCAGTTGTGTTGATTTAACACTTACACATACTATAGAACACTTAACACACATATTTTCACTGTGTCTTAACACAACACTTCACCATTTTTGTAAAGAAAAGTTAGTTAAGTTGATTCTATTCAGTCCCGTGGAATTATGAGGACAGTGTCTGTTTTACGGGACCTCTGAAATATAGTAATTTTATAAATTATTATAATTTAGATCCCCACCCACTGAACATGGAGCTACGGCTATATGTCTTCTCATTGGTTTTATCCCCTAACCCTGCATGAATTCATGCTGCACATTCAGTGAGTTGGGATCCACATCGAGTTGGTAGGGCTTATTCCGTCTGCAGACAATGGTCAATGGTGCTTTTTTTTTTTTTTTTTTCAAGTACACAGTCGAAGACTCAAGTTTTAAATGACAAAACTAGTTTCGAAGTCCTTCCAGTCTAATTATATGCAACTATAATAAATCTAATATACAAAAGTAATAGCTCCGGGGGGAGTTTGAAAACGATGTGCAGGGTTCCTTTAAATGACTGAACAAACGTTAACAGTAAGCTGGGAAAAGGGCTAATTTTAGAAAACGCTTGCACTTCTCACACACACATGGCCTTTTAATAATTTTGCAAGACAGGTTTAACTGTTAGCGTCATGTGACATTGATCCGTGATTCTTTGCAAGAAAGCCTTCAGTGCATCCAGAGTGACTGAAAATGTCTTTAGTTGTGTATTTTCAGGAGTATCTTAAAAATCTTGCTTTGCATCTATGCTGCAATTCATCCCTTGTCCTGCAGAAGGAGATGTTGAGCTGTGGATGGACAGCTTCTATAAACAGGTGCCTCACAGGAGGGGTGGTTTGGGGGGGGTCCATAATATAGACATAAAAACTGTTTTGAGACGTTTTGTGTCAGCTGTTTACCAGTTCGTTCTTGCTGAAATGATGCACTGAAGTATCGAGCTTGCATGTATTGTTAATGGTTAAAAATTGAAAACCTTTGCAGAGAGAGAATGGGTGTCTATGTTCCTGACTCTGTCCTAATTTTTTTTTTAGAATCAAAATAAAAAGATAAGTGTTTCCATGCATCGTTCAGATTTGATCTTTAAGGATACCTCATTGTTGAGGCTGGAGGTCTGGCCATGTTTTCAGTGTGGCAGCATATGCCCCAGGTGTAATCCGCTGTAATCCAGAGCTCCTCCGTGAAAGGAAGTTTCCTCGTAGATCTGGATTATATTATGTGAGGGAAAGCGAATAACAACTTCTTTGCATTTTTATTTAATTGTTGTGTTGAGGTTTAGAGGTTGATTCAATGAGCATGTTGCAAGGCACTGAATCTGTCTGGATTAGATTATTGGATTGAAGGTGGCAGATTACCAGCCTGCTATTTTCAATTGAAGGCCTCGGAAGACAACAACCAGCTTCTACATGCTTCGGCAACATTAGTAATCAGGTAAGAGATTTGATCAATATTAAATGCGCAGCATAATCAAATTATTTTCAATTTATAAAGTACAATCCTACTCAACCTTAGAGAATGATGGGAGTTGGCTACTGATTATGTAACAATGTTTTTCTTAGTCAATCTGCTTTACTAGTTATATCTTGTGTTAAAGTTATATTCCATTAAGTTTGTGCCAATTTTACAACTAAACCAAGCATTTATTTCGTAAACAATCTGCTTTGTCAAGTGTGCACCAGTAGCTACAACTGTGTTCGTAACAATCGTATGCTAGATAGTCAAATTTGTGTCAAAATCTACTTGGAACACATTCCAATGTTTTTGTAGGCAGGAATTACTTTTTGGAGGTTGGAAGACGTCTTCAAATGTTGCTTTTATTGTGCAAAAAAGCTATGGCAGTTTCATGTATCATCTGTTTAATCTTATGAAATTTCACCCATATTTCTCTGGAGCATCTCCAGCGAGACTAATTGGCCTGATGGGTACTTCTGCCATTCTCTACATTCAAGCTGTGGGGCTCAGATCTGAAGATTCGGCGGACCCCTTGGTTTAAAACGTTGGGGCACTATCCTGGTGTTTTGAAGAAAGTGGCAAGCAATCTGTAAGTGATTCCAGACTGGTTGCGTATTAAACAAATACAAAGGTATTTTGTGTAGGGCCTTGTTATACAAAATCCATCCATTTATCCATCTATCGACTCATATCTACACACCAAATCCACCCATCCATTCGAAACAACCCTGCACACCGCGTTCACCCACTAACCCATCGACCTATTCATCCATCGAACCAAACCGTACCCACCGATTCATCCATCCAATCCTGCCAGCCCATCCATCGAACCAATCCTTCACAACGATCCTTTCACCCACCCACCTATCCATCCAGTCCCACCAACTGTCCATTTATCCATCCGTTGACCCCACTCTACACATCAATCCATTCATTGAACCCCACCAGCCATCAATCCAACGACACAACCGTGCACACTGCATTCATCCAATCCCCCCAACCCCTTCATCGAACCAATCCTAGACACAGATCTATTCACCCATCTATCCAACCACCCAATTCTACTCTCAGATCCATCCATATATCCATTCCCGCCAACCCATCATTTGCCCATCCGTCCATCCAAAATGTAAGTTGTTCTAAAACTTTGGCCAAAGTGAGCAAAATTTCTTACTGACTTGAAAGAGTTTGATGGAGTAAAGCTTTATAGTATCAAAACTTTAGTGAATATTGCAGCATGACTTTTTAAAAACATCTTTTATCTCTGCAGCTGGTCACCATGCTCACCAGCTTTGTTGATGGAATATTCTGCTGCTTCAATGCAAAGTCTAGTAACGTAGTTGTCCCAACTGAGTCCTTGGAGCCTACCGATGGGTTTGAATTTGTTGAGGTAAAGCCAGGAAGGGTACTGAGAGTTCGCCACGTTATCCCAGACCGACCAGTCGTAGAAGAGCCAGGGACTGGGGAAGCTGGTACAGTGAGTTGCAAGAGAAGAATCTCGGTGTACCGTAATGGACAACTTCTGATTGAGAACGTCAATGAAGCCACTCACCCCGAGCTGGTTCGCTGTCAGAATGGAGATAGCACTGTGGATATGGAGTTTCCCAGCTGCGAGCCTCCTCCGGCAGGCCAGACTACCGATCCCAAACCAGAGACGCTTCCAGGGCAGGCGGTAGATCCAAAGCCTGTTCCACAGCCAGAACAGCCACCGGTCCAACGGCGCCGGAGAAAACCTAAACGCTCAATCATGATTGACTGCGAGAGGAAGATCACGTGCTGCAAGGGGACTCACCCTGACGTGGCCTTGTTCTTCATACATGGTGTTGGGGGATCCTTAGATATCTGGAGAAGCCAACTAGACTTTTTCTCCCAGCTTGGATATGAAATCATCGCAGTGGAATTGGTTGGTCACGGGGCTAGTTCTGCTCCTCAGATTCCTGCTGCCTACACCTTTTACGCTCTGGCAGAGGATGTGAGGATCATTTTTAAGAGATATGCAAAGAAGCGCAACATTTTGGTAGGACACTCATACGGGTGAGCAAAGGGTAACACTTTTGACCTTATTTTTTATTTTTTTTGCTAGCCGCAGAGTGATTTTTAAACCCTGTGTTTTCTCTCATTGAACAGTGTCTCTTTCTGCACCTTCCTGGCTCATGAGTATCCGGAGCAAGTTCACAAAGTTGTGATGATTAATGGAGGAGGTCCCACAGCTCTCGAACCAAGCCTCTGCTCAGTCTTCAACCTGCCCTCGTGTGTCCTTAATTTTCTGTCCCCGTGCCTGACCTGGAGCTTCCTCATGTAAGAATAATGGCCCTCGGGTGTCCTTTGAGTATCTTTATTTCCTATTTCCAGGAACTGCTTTGTTGGTTCTATTCAAGGAGGTGTACTATGAAGAAGTGGTGAAATTTGATTTCGGATGTGGAGGGGGACACAACTGACTTATAGGCTGGATGAGAGTAGGGCTTTAAATGCCCAAGCACCACCATTTGATGCTTACATATGCATCAAAGTACTATGATGTTCTTAATGTGTATTTAAATACTGTATTTTAAGAGGCGTCTCATT
Organism: Danionella cerebrum; assembly: GCA_007224835.1. Lineage (NCBI taxonomy): Eukaryota > Metazoa > Chordata > Actinopteri > Cypriniformes > Danionidae > Danionella > Danionella cerebrum. The sequence goes on along the minus strand of SRMA01026832.1, from coordinate 16,166 downwards.
ACAAATGCAAAGATACTTTACTTTTTACCTTTATTCATGCCATATTCTCTCCAGTGTTTTTGTTATTGTAATGGTCTTTTATTGATCTCTTTAAATAAGTAGGTGACATGCTGAGTCAAAACAAAACAAAAACAAAAAAAAAAAAAAAAAAAATATATATATATATATATATATATATATATATATATATATATATATATATATATATATATATATATATATATATATATATATATATATATAGTCAAGCCACCAGATGGCGTTATGAATGAGAATGAATATTGTTCTGTTATTGTAATGTACAAATGTCAAAATTTCCTAATGCAGATGCTTCTTTTATTCTCAAGGGCTGGATTTGCTCATCAGGGAACAAGAGAGAAGAAACTCTTAAAAGAGAACAATGCCTTCAACGTGTCTTCCTTCGTCCTGAGGTCAATGATGAGTGGCCAGTACTGGCCGGAGGGGGATGAGGTTTACCATGCTGAAATCACTGTGCCTGTTCTGCTCGTTCACGGCATGTATGACAAGTTTGTTCCAGTCCAGGAAGACCAGCGCATGGCTGAGGTACTGTTAAATATTATGTAATATACCATTTCACCGTTTAGTTTAAGATGGGTGTAAATTTATAAATGAAATATAAACATAAAACTATAAACATTTAATCTCTTATACGTATCAAGAAAATCCAAACTTATAGGATTCTAAATTAAAATTCAGTGTTTTTGTCTTTACTTTTCCTCTCATTTGTACAAGTAATTAAAAAAAATGTAAGTGGTTTGTAAATGTAAACATCATTTCTAAACATCTCCTTCAAATGCAATTTCAAAAAATTAAAAAAATATTGCAATTTCATTTAAAGACAAATAACATTCATGTAGTGTGTCGTTTTTGATGAAATGCCATTTTTTTTTTCAAATTTCTTTATACATGTACCACTGAAAAGGCAAGTGAAGACAAACACATTCCTGTAGTTTTCATGTTTATTTTTCATCAAAAACTAGAGATCTAGACCTTCAAAGATTTGCGCGCGTTACTTTGACAGAGCAGCCACCATGCGAATCACGTTGACATCAGCATCTCAGGTTCTGGACCTAAAATGGAACTAAAAAGTGCATCAAACATCATTTCTGCACACCCTCGTTCACCGCTAAAGCTTTCAACTAAATTTGGTGATGTAAAAATTTTGACCCCCCAAAAAAAACGTAAGTGGTTAGTATGTCGTTTTTGATGAAAATGCCAATTTTTTCAAATTTCTTTATACATGTACCACTGAAAAGGCAAGTGAAGACAAACCCATTCCTGTAGTTTTCATGTTTATTTTTCATCAAAAACTAGAGATCTAAACCCTCAAAGATTTGCGCGTGTTACTTTGACAGAGCAGCCACCATGCGAATCACGTTGACATCAGCATCTCAGGTTCTGGACCTAAAATGGAACTAAAAAGTGCATCAAACATCATTTCTGCACACCCTCGTTCACCGCTAAAGCTTTCAACTAAATTTGACGACGTAAAAATTTTGACCCCCCCCAAAAAAACGTAAGTGGTTAGTATGTCGTTTTTGATGAAAATACCAATTTTTTCAAATTTCTTTATACATGTACCACTGAAAAGGCAAGTGAAGACAAACCCATTCCTGTAGTTTTCATGTTTAGTTCTCATCAAAAACTAGAGATCTGGACCTACAAAGATTTGCGCGCGTTACTTTCACGGAGCAGCCGCCATGCAAATCACGTTGACATCAGCATCTCAGGTTCTGGACCTAAAATGGAACTAAAAATGGCATCAAACATCATTTCTGCACACCCTCGTTCACCGCTAAAGCTTTCAACTAAATTTGGCGACGTAAAAATTTTGACCCCCAAAAAAAACGTAAGTGGTTAGTATGTCGTTTTTGATGAAAATGCCAATTTTTTTAAATTTCTTTATACATGTACCACTGAAAAGGCAAGTGAAGACAAACCCATTCCTGTAGTTTTCATGTTTAGTTCTCATCGAAAACTACAGATCTGGACCTACAAAGATTTGCGCGCGTTACTTTGACAGAGCAGCCACCATGCGAATCACGTTGACATCAGCATCTCAGGTTCTGGACCTAAAATGGAACTAAAAAGTGCATCAAACATCATTTCTGCACACCCTCTTTCACCGCTAAAGCTTTCAACTAAATTTGGCGAGGTAAAAATTTTGACCCCCCCAAAAAAACGTAAGTGGTTAGTATGTCGTTTTTGATGAAAATGCCAATTTTTTCAAATTTCTTTATACATGTACAACTGAAAAGGCAAGTGAAAACAAACCCATTCCTGTAGTTTTCATGTTTAGTTCTCATCAAAAACTAGAGATCTGGACCTACAAAGATTTGCGCGCGTTACTTTCACAGAGCAGCCGCCATGCAAATCACGTTGACATCAGCATCTCAGGTTCTGGACCTAAAATGGAACTAAAAAGTGCATCAAACATCATTTCTGCACACCCTCGTTCACCGCTAAAGCTTTCAACTAAATTTGGTGACGTAAAAATTTTGACCCCCCCAAAAAAACGTAAGTGGTTAGTATGTCGTTTTTGATGAAAATGCCAATTTTTTCAAATTTCTTTTTACATGTACCACTGAAAAGGCAAGTAAAGACAAACACATTCCTGTAGTTTTCATGTTTATTTTTCATCAAAAACTAGAGATCTAGACCTACAAAGATTTGCGCGCGTTACTTTGACAGAGCAGCCACCATGCGAATCA
>SRMA01026831.1:869894-894032 GCA_007224835.1 Danionella cerebrum | reverse complement strand
CATCTCGAAGATCTGTGGAGAAGAGTAAAGTGAGGATGTGATCGCAAGTGACACCCCCTCCCCCCCGTAACAACACCCAAGACTCACCATGATTACAGCAACAACCAGAGCTGCTATTCCAATCAGGTAGACCTTCTCGGTGAAAAGCTCCTTGATCTTTTTGTGGCAGTTCTGCAGAAAATAGGTTTGGATCATTGTCTGTGTGTGGCACAGAATTTCAACAATCCACTACTTTAATCCTTACATCAGCGTTCAGTTTTAGATCCTGGGGACATGATTCCGTGAACCACGCGCCCAAAGTTGACTTCAGGTCTCCTTTGCCACAACACTGAAGCTGAAAACCAGAGACGGCACGGTTAAAGAACCTACAAAGTGTGCAGTTAGGCTTCGTGTAGAACTGTACAGAGTGCCTGAAATCCAACGGGCGGAGTGAGCGATACTTTATACATTTCCTGCTGGCAAAGTATGTAATAGAGTGCTTCGGGTCTCGATACGAGTGCCATACACATGAATAATTATCAGCAGAGAGCCAATCGTTACTGTTACCTTTGTGTTTAATGCATAGTAACTAAAAACGAGTGTTGCACCGGGGCGGAAAGCGTGCCGTGCTGACAGTGACAACGGCTCTGCGATAACTTTGATCAATCCGCATTAATTAATAAAGGCTTCTTTTAACACTCACTGTAAATGGTATAGTGCAAAATGCCTAGACATGTCATAGATTGGAGCAAGAGCCTCATCCAGATGTAAATTGTATAGAGCAGTGATTCTTAACCATTCCACGTCTCGCGCAGCTGCAGCGGGCAAACGCTGGGAGATCCAATTGATGGTAAGACGTACCAATGTTCTCTCTGTTAATAATGTTAACTTTAAAACTGTCTTTTTCGGTCAAAACTTGCGTTATGGGGATATTGTTGTTTTGGTTCAGTTGAGTTGAGCCGGCTTCGCCGTTACGTTCTTGCTGTACTCCTCCAATACGGAATTTAATAAAAGAGCCGTTGGACAGCCGTTGTTTCTTGGACTCCAACTTATCTTGGAGTCTTACTTAGACCAAAGCTCGCAGCAGACTCAGAGCATCTCTGGAGGCTACCCTAAGAGTGAGCCTTTCCCCCATTCCACCCAGACTGGATTTGATCATGTCTAAGAGACCGGCCCAAGTCTCTCATTAAGAGGTTAACATGAATTGTGATTTGTAGCATGTTAAAAAACAGACTGTTGTTAATTTGTCACAGATTTGGAGAGAGAAATATGGTACAAAAGTTAAGACTACTAGTTTGTCAAGTTCATCAGCAGGTTGCACTCTATTTAAGTGTCATTTACAGTTTATTTCATTTGAAATTTCTTACCACACAATTTTATTTATCATAATGCCTTATAAATATTTTTGGAATTCTAATTTGAGCTAAGCACGACAACTTTGGTTTAACTGTTCAGTGTGAAAACAAATCAAACAAGATGTGGATCAATTTACATTAACAAGTTATTTGAATGGGCCTTGAATCACGTTGTACAGGGGAAATTGGGCCCCAGTGTCAAAAAGGTTAAGAAACTCTGGTATAGATACGCCACTCCACACGAAAGGTACACGGAGAGAAAGAGACGTGGACAAGAAAACATCCCTGAACCGAACATCACTTACAGTCTCGTGAAACACCTTCAGCACGGCGGAGGCAGCCTGCTTTTTGTCTGTTTCTGTGAATGTAACTCCTTTGTCATGCACCGTGTCATAGAAACCGATCACCTCTTTGGAGATCTGGAACATGGTATGAAAGAGGCAGGTTACTAAACTTCATTGATTACTTTTCCTCATTGCTTTCTGGATGTGTTGCTTTATCGCAGCTTTACATTTATGATTTGATTGTTTATTGTTTTTTTTTTGTCTGTAAACCTTCAAAATTTTAGTCTTTTAGAAGCCTACCTTGTCTTTATTCATGAATCCCCAGATCCCAGCTGCAACCTCACAGGCAAAAAGAATGACGAGGCAGGCAAAGAACTGTAGACGGAGGAACAGAGGGAGCGTACAATACTTGGCTTCTGTTCTCGAAACACTTCTATTTGGTTAGAATAATTAAGCAAGTAGCAGTTTCTAAAAGGAAGTTACATTTCTCACAAATATTGGCTGTGGAAGAATTGTTTTGATTGGTAAAAAGCAAAAAAAAAAAAAACCCTGTCACTAAATATCACAGTGAAGGAAGACTATGTTACACACCGTCCCAAGAAGACACTGGGATTCCTGAATGGCTCCATAACAGCCGAGGAAACCCACAAACATCATCACGGCACCAACAGCAATCAGGATGTAGATGCCTATAAGAAGATAAATTCATCAAAGTTTAAGTCCAAATCAATATTTCAGAAGCGTTTAATCACAAGCGATTAACGCAGCATGCAGCACTTCGTGGTGGCCACCAGGAGTCCCTGTGTGCTCACTTTATTTGAAGTGCTGACCCTCTGAGACATAGTTTCCATTCCCTCATTCACATAAAAAGCTAGCAGCGAATCTTGGGTTCTTATGTAACGTGCCGGTCTGTAACTTTCCTACGTCTGAAACGTCTGCCAGTGTTTGAGGGAGAAACACAGAGCACGACTTTTTGGCCATGTCACATGCACACAGGTTTTTTTGAAAAAGTTTTTTTTTCCTAACATGTAAACGATGATGAGGTTACGTGTGGACGGACAAGTAACAGTGCCGAAAAATACCAGGGGACGCCTTTAAGTGACACCTGTCCTTTGATTATTATTAATAAATCTGCAGATTTATTTTAAATAGGGGTGAATTTTTTTTATATATATATTGCCCCGCCCTAAGAGAGAGAAGAAAGAGCGGATGGCCTCTCGTTTTCCTTGTGCGTAGTGCCGGGCTGACACACAATGACTTTAATCATCCAACAAAATTTCTTTTTGAAATACCAGCTGCCCTTGTGAGTGCCCCCCCCCCCCTCAAAAAGAGAAGTGGAACCGAAATCTTACAAACACTGCCAAGCATGCAACCAACGGCATGACCATAAAGGCGTGTGTGGCTGTGTGCCTGCGTCTCTATAAGTGCAGGTGCAGGGATGAGTGACTGCATTAGACGGTTGACGGCTGAATATGATGAGATTCTGATTCAAGAGCCGGGAGATTTTAACCCCCAGAGATTCACAGTTTCGACAGGAGCTTAACTCTGTTTCCGCCCTGCTTTAACCTGCAGTCTGCACAGGGGAACATTAGTTCTTTCTACTACTTACAAAAAAATAAGTGATAAGTGAAAGCATTCTCTGTAAAACCTGTTCAGATGAACACTAAACCATAAGCACACAAACTTTCTTTCTTGCAGAATTTGAGGCGTCTTTTGAACTACTCGTCGCCACGTCTAGTTCTATCTTTTTCTCATTCATTCAACGCTTGCATTGTGACTAGGGGTGTAACAGGGATGTATTGAACCGTTTCGGTGCGGCCTGTTCGGTTTGGTACACTTGCGTACGGTTTCAATATATTTTTTTTATTAAATAATATAAATTTATTATTAGCGCGATATTAAGCGCAGCGGAACAATGTTCCTAGGCGAGTTTCCGCACTGACGCTATTGAGTGACGCACGGGTAGCTGTGAGAAATGGCAACAGTGAAAGAGAAGCCAGAGCTTGAAGACCCTCCCACCTCACTACGGTCTCCTGTTTGGGAACACTTTGGCTTCTCTGTTAAAATACATAACGGGGATAGACGAGTGGATCAATTTAAAGTTGTATGCCGACATTGTTCCACGGAGATCGGGCAGGCAACACATCTAACATTTTCTACTGCTGGAGATATTGTCACTGCAACCAGATCTGTGCTCTCTTCAGAAAATGTGGATGGGTTAATCTTTTTAGCCAAAAACTTAAAACTTGAATAGTTAGTTTTGTTGATATACAAGCTGAAGCTGTTGCTAGTGTTAAAAGTTTTCAGGTCCTAACTAGTTGCAGTATTTCATTTTTTATTTAAAAAAATGTGCTTTTCTTTATAAAGAGTGCAATTTATTTAAAATATCACCCAAATGTGTCACTTTTATTTATTTTATGCAAGAATTCTATTGTGTATTGGCAGCTTTTCAAAATAAAGATTATGTAAGTTCTTATTGTTTTGTACCGAAAATTAACAGAACCGAGCTCTCCAAGACACTGTACCGAACCGCATATAATTTTAGCGTACCGTTACACCCCTAATTGCGACGTGTAGAATCTCGTGACTATGTGACTAAAATGGTTGATCTCGTGACTAACCCCCTGATTATATCTCGGCACGCATTCCAATATCTACATTCTCTCGTTTTTGTGCTTTCCTTCCTTGATCTCAAATACTCATCAATACTTGTCCGGGTGCTGGGGGTCTGGACACCTTGGCTAGTATGCGTAGAGAAACCACTGCACCCGACACGTATGGCCTCCTAGCGTCGCTCGTACTGGGCACCATTTAGAGGCAGAAGTGCTACGCACTGCAGTGGACATCGCAACAGAAACTCACTAGTGTTCTGCCAGGATACAGACCCACCCTAAAGCAAACTGGATTTTCTGAGCATAATTAGATCTGTTGAAATAAAGAAATAAATCCCATGTTGCTCAGTGCTCTGGCGACCCGCCAAGTCCTGGTTCCATTTACTTAATTGCTTTGAGAAAGGGGCTCAAGAAACTGACCCCAGGCCATTTCGCACAGTGCCGCGCCTGAATGGAGATCTGACATGTGAGTAGCATTCTGAACAGCAGCAACCCTTTCACTATCCCTTGAACCAGCATCCCTCGTTGATTTCTGCTTAGTTATCCCATGTTACCAAATTCACTACTAGTATAATTTACAACGCTTGCTATCAGATATAGCAAAGATAAAAAATAATGGGAAGAACGTATGGTGCGCTGTAATATTGGGAGACCTTTTTGGATTGGGAATTTTAACCGTCCGTTTTTTTTTTTTTGTTTGTTTAACCGTCATTTTATTTCTGTAAATGTTTTTATTCTTCATAGATTGGCTTATTTGTTTTTTGCCTACTGCTGCCCACATTGAGGAGCACACACTTAATTACGTCTAAATGAAATCTTATGTCTATTCAATTATAAATTAAAAATGAGATGCACTGATGGTGATGCGACACAGATCTCGATGCGTTTATCTTCCGCTCTTTGAGTGTGCTCTCACTGTTAACAATGATCACCATATTTAACCAAGCTAAGAAGAATCTGAGCAATCCTGTACTTCTACACGGCCCTCTACACACTCTCCATTTTGCAGAAGTGAAAAATGTTATTGATTAAATCCTCTGATGGTACATTCACACCGAACACTGTTGCCGTGGGAAACGCGAGTGGTTTACATGTCAGTGAGACACCCCATGCCCGGCTGTGCCGATAATGCTGTTCAAGATTTTTAATAAAAATAATTTGAAAATTAAAAAACTTTGCACTGGTGGTGCAACTAATAGTTCTTATTTCTTCAAAAATAACTATGACAGTGGGCTTTTTATGTTGCTTCATTCTGTTGAAGATTTTATTAATTTAAAATAACTTTTACACATTTACTTCAAGCCGGTGCACTATGGATTTAATGGTCACATGATCTGGGTTGAGTTAGTCATGTGATTGTGATGTGTCTGCAGCTGGATACTATGTGGGGTCTCCTCTCCATTCGCTCAGCAGCTGCTGATGGAAACGTTTCTAACCCTGCGAGATTTAACAGCGTTTGTTTTTAGCGAAATATTGTTAACTTATTTCCATTTTGTCCCTGGTGTGCAGAAGCTCTGCGTAAGCTTGACGCTGAAGAATAAATTGGTCTTTAGACTGACCAGCCAATCATCAATCAGAATCCATTCTTATTGATTCTAATTCCATTCCAAATCTCCACCATATACCACACCCCAGTGTTTAAATCAGGTTAAACCGCAGTATTAGTTGAAATTGATCTGTGTTGTGAGCAGTTGCAAGCTAACAAAAGCAGGGCTGGAAAGGAAAGCGTGGCACAGCATCCTGTTGATTGCCGACTGTGACGTCAGTTGCTGAGCTCACGGATTGGTGCAGCTTTGTAGTGCTTTTTAAAAGAGAGAATCTAAGTGAATGTGAGAATGAATGGTGGATTTGTGAGGAATTGGCAACCAGTTCAGTGTGTAACCAGCAGAACACTATAACCCTAACCATGGCATTAGGATAATCACTGAGTTACATGGATTAGAGAATTTAGATCATCTGACAGAAAAACTAATACTGTTGCATGAATTATGCAGAAAAAGGTAATAATTAATAATGCAGTTGGTTTGCATTCCTTGCTGGGGTTTGGGTTAGCACATCATTCTCAGGTGGTCTCTTGAGAAACAAGCAGAATGATGATTCAGTCAATATTTAGAATTCATTTATGTTCAATTAGAACAAACGGCTTCCTGTCTCTATGACCACAATCACTTTGAGAAATGATCAGCACTCAGCGCCAGCAGCATGGTTCGTACAGTCTTACAGTTATTTGTACCACAGAACTGATGTAGATGGAGGCTCTTCACCTCTGAAAGCTTTCACATCGATTTCACGTGGGCTTTTCTTCAACGTTTGGTTGAGGTTGCACCATTGTACAGTGTACACATATTTGCTTTAAAAAGTAGGGCTGGGCGATTCAAAACTCTTTTTAAGTTCACTAACAAGTTTTGTACAGTAAATATGTAAGTAAGAGCAAGAGATTCTTGAATGAAGAGTACAAACTGAAAAATTGACCAATTCTAGGTTCGGAATGTCAATTTCGGTTACTTTTCAATTACCGTATTTTTTGGCTCATAAGATGCACTTTTTCTTCCCCAAAACAGAGGGGGAAAAGTTGGTGCGTCTTATTGAGCGAATGCAGAGTGCCGCGAAGTCCGGTCACGGCCGTATGAGAGGCGTAAGAGCTCCGGTGCTAAGCCAAAGCCGTGGCCATATTTGTGCAGCCGGCGCTGCGCGCTGATGTCATCGACCATCTCTGCCATAGCGCGGTCGCCCATCTCTGCCTATTTTACAACAGTATTTTGGTTCAGAATCTTTTTTTTTCCAGATCTTCATTTAAAATTGGGTGCGTCTTATGAGCCGAAAAATACGGTAATTGTCCTGTTTTAAAGAAAAAGAAAGTTCTTAAACACATATTTCTTTCTTCACAGCTAGTATGTCTGTGAATGGCAAAACGAATGGCATTTTCTCTAGTATGATCTAGATCAGCGATTCTCAGCCGGTGGACTACAGAGGAAATTACACCATCATTACATTTGGATATCAGAAGACCAATCGCGTCACAACGTCAGATTTAAATTAGTTCAATCAGATGCATTGACTCTTAAGGCTGCTGCTTTCTGATAATACTCCGCAGGGCACATGCATGACACAAAGCTACAAGCGCAAAAAAACAAAAGGATTCACCCAACTGAGTAGGATTTAATTAGCATCTTTAGATTGAAAGAGTTCATAATTCGACAGTGAGGTAAATCACTTGAAACTTTCTTGAACCTTTGGGCCAGGTTTAAAAGAAACCCACGCTGTCTTTGTACAACCCTCCATGTCTTTGTTTTTTTTAATAATAACGGTTGAGCAGTTTGTTTACGTTTTTTTGACGTGGCCCAGACTATACCTCATTGGGTCCCCAGATAATCTGAGTTTGAGATCCCTGCACTAAAGCCATCAAGGCTAAAAAGACATTTGGCCTCAAAATGTGAAATAACTGGTGAAATAAAGTACTTATGGTGGGCCTTGGTGAACAACTAGATTTCTTTTGGTTCTTCTAAAAGTCCCCAACTGTGTCTTAGCTGAGCAAGCATCACATTTCCTCTGAAGGATGTGGCCTTTTGAGTTTGAGATATGGCTCTTTTGTGTTTTTCTGTTTGCTGGTTTCTACTTGTTTAGTTTTTCCGATTTGAGTGCTTCGTCTTTAGTTTGGGTTGTGACTTCCTGACTGGTAAAAAGGTATTTGTGCATACTGTTGTGTTTTGTCCAGGAAAAGGAAATTCTTCGTTATAGCACTCTCACTACAAGCACGTCACTTTACACGTTTAAAAAAAGGAGCATCTTTTTACCTAGTTTTAGAGATGACTGCTGTATATGTTTCAAAGACTGTGTGAATCTTTATCCTTCTATTTTAGAGAGGGAGCTGCCAGAATCATCAGAAAAGAAAACAAAAGCAAGAGTAATGAGGAAAACAGGAAAAGGAAGTAATTATCCTTGGGAAAATCAGCTAACACGGTTAATGCATATCTTTAAAATGTGCTACACTTTTCCTACACTTTACGTAACTTAAGTAATTATATTTCCCCTGCTCCTTTTTAGATTGAGGACCATTAGAGAAATAACAAATCCAGCACAACTATGATCCACGGAATATTAACTCAATAAGTGCCTGTGAAGATTAAGAAGGAATAATTGTTCCTTGTCAAGGTTCTTTGTCATGCGCACACAGATAAGGCGATCCGGCATGGACTTTAAAAGGTAATAGTGTTCCAAGGACACAAGTTATAGAAAGCACTCTTGAGAGGAAAAAAAGAAAGAGGAAAAATCTGCTCACAACCGAGGCCTCCCCTCCTCCACCAAAGCTCCGCCTGTTGTCTGAGAACATGTCCCTCCACCCCTCCTTCTTTGCCATTTTTCCTCCGCCCCTTGCTCCCACACTCCCTGCTCCGCTTGAGGTTTGCTTTTTCTTTCCCCATTGCTTTGTTACGCTGCAGTCACATTACTTCTATTTGTTCTCTTTACTCGTTATGTTTGTTGTAATTATGCACAGTCTTTTCTGGTGAAAAAGCTTTTTCACTGCGCTCGGATGGGGTTTAAATCAATAAAATTGGCATGAATAATGAACTTTTTTGAAATATAGAAATATTGGAAAAACAGGCCAATAACCGTAAACGAAATGAAATGGTCAAACTCTCTTTCTATAGCTGCTGGTAATTCATTGTACTTTTTAAGGCGATGTGTGGCGCATCTCTTGGAGACAAAAATGTGCGGACGCTCGTCGTTTCTCAATCAATAAGAGTATTCCTCCCGACTGTTTCTTGCTTGATCAGCACTTGGAGATTAAAAAGGTTTCACCGCTCCACCAAATGCTCTTTTATTTCTTTAACTTGTTTTCCTACATAAAATTCAACATAAACAAAGTATATTTATTTAAAAGTAAAGTTTTATATTTTCCTTGCTAAAGTACCGGATCGATAAAAGTAGTAATACCGTTAAAACATCCCTAGGTGCAATAGTAAAGAAGTGTGCAGGAATAGCAGCGAGGATCCAAAAACAGCAAGCAAACAGTGCATAGTTACAGTGAAAAATAATAAATATGTGTTGTGATGGAGATGAGGATGTTTACTGGTTAAAATGATGATGAATAAATGTGTTTGAGTTTAGTTCTATGCTAAGAAGCCCGATGGAAGGAAAACCGTTGCATTGTCTAGTTGTGTGGGAACCTCCGAATGCTCCAGATCCTCTTTCCTGAAGCTAGGAGTGAGACTAGGGAGTGTGAGGGTGTGTGCTGTAGATGTCCATGACTGAAAATAAAGGGAACACAACGCAGTCCAAAAGCACCAAACACCTCAAGACGGTTACAACAAGGCTTGAAACTGCGAGCTGTATCACTGTACTACCTCTGTAATGAAGAACATTTACCTTGAAAATAGTTTTACCCTGAAAAATGGGTGAGCAAACGAGCTGATGATATGTATGATTTAAAAGTGTTATCACGCAGACTTTTATTATTTCTAAGAGGTTGAGAAAAATCCACACGGTTGAGTTCTAACGGCCCTTATTCCCTTCTCATCCCGACTGTAGTGTTTGAGTACAGCAGCAGTCGTTCATCTGATGCTGTTGCTATGGATACATCTCTCCTCTTCCATTATGGAATAATCGAGTCACCCAGACCAGCTCCATTCTCTCTGCTCTTTCGGGGAAACCCGGCTCTGTCCACACATGCTCACACAACGGCTCATGGGAAATGCTAAAATACATGAAAAACATTTCAGTGTTGAGTGCATTTGTTTGACTCTAGTGTCTCAAACAATCGTGTGATGATGCACACAGTGTGCTTTTTGTAATGGAGAAAACATAGCGGCTGTACGGAGACGAGACACGGAAAGCCCTCCGCCTCGACCATGTGTCCCCTGCTACCAATGACTCTTAAAAAGTGACTATAAATAAATAACATACAAATAAATACTGAACAGTTGATTACTTTTCATTAGCAAAACTGTTTTATAAATAACTTTATTGTTCTCTTTCATAAGTGAAACTATCCCGTCGCTGTTTGAAGCGAGAGATTTCTCTTTTTCATATAAATAAATACAAATGGAAAACAAATATGTTTTGTTTTATTTGCGTTTAATTTATTTAATACGACACATATTAATATGGACACTAGTGTCATAAGTCTCTTTACTTCTGTACTGAAAAAAAAAAAAAAAAACGTTACGGGAGCAGGATTTCTTAAGTACCGAGGAGGACTTGGTTCTCGGCGGAGCTTGTAAAAGACAGACCCTCAGATTTGGAGGAGTTCAAGCAGGCAAGTCTTAATTAATTAGAGTTATACTTAAAGCTTTTGTTATGAAACTGTTCGGATTGGAAATAAACATCACCATTTGCTCAGCTAATCGTTAGCACTAGTGCGGGTAAAAAAAAAAAAAAGATGTTAGGGGTAAAAAAAAAAAAAGATGGTGTAATATTTTCACACACCCAAGGCTTTAAATGACCAGTGTTATAGAATTAATTTATTGTATTATGTTCATCCATCTGAAAAGCAGTATTAGCTATGAAGCATGAATATCATTGTTTTTACCATTCATTAATGAACGGGACGACGATGTATTATCTTGCATCAAGTTACAGTGAGTGAATTAATAAATTAATTATTCATGTACAACAATTTAATGTATTAATGCATTTTGATAGTACTTGCTGAATAACATTTTTTAAATTAAATTGTGTTATCTAACGAATGCCTCTTTTGTGTTTGAAATACTACAATTGCTCCATCATTGTAACAGTGATTATTATAAAAGCTTAGGTTTGTTATTTACTGAAAAGTTATTTTTTATCTGGTGTCAATTATCTAGTGTAGCATTTGGTCAGACTCAGCCCTCTGTATTACTGAACTATATTATATATTCAACGAAATAATAATAATAATACGATTAATAATAAATGTTCTGTTCAGTCATGTTTAATTTATAAATAATTTTACCTTTTTAAACAAATAATGAGTTATCCACTCATGTCTACTATTATTCAGCTGTATTAATAAAAGTAGTTTGTTCAATTCATGTTTTATGTTTTACTTTGGTACCAAAATAGGTACATGGAACTGAAATTTTGGTATTGGTGATCCCACTAATGGATGATCGTTTCCAGGACATAGAAATATTGGAGAACGTGCTGAGAATTTGAAACTTAATTAAATAATTTGTCACAGTCTGCTTCTCTCTCTCTAGCCGAAAGTAATTCTCTGTGTCATGCGCTCGCATTCTTAACGTTTTTAAGCTGCTCTGACGAGACAGCATTAATCTAAATGTTGAGGAGCTTGTTCTCAATGAGAGGATTCCTATCAAATATTTAGTTCTGTGTTTTTTTTCTCTGTTTTGCAGCTTTGTGTCGTGAAATTAATATGACGTGAATGAATATAGCAATGAATGAGGAGCTTAGAAATATTGGAAAACATGCAACAGTCTGTCTCTCTCTCTCTGCAGCTGCTAGTAGTTCTCTGTCACAAATCTTTTTCTCCGCACGCGCTTGGATAGGTCACTCTTTTAATGTGATGTATGCCAATCAGGATTCAGAGCTGTAAAACACAATCACTGTAAAAAAAAATGTTTTTTGATAAGTTACGAGAGGTCCACCGCGTTATGGAGAGGGTTTACTGTTCTATTATGGGTTATTCTGGGTAGGTATTAGTTATCTCTATCGGGCTGATAATTATCATTGGTGATAGATGTTCTGCATCTCTATAAACCGTCATGAAAACACTAAATTCATTTTCTAAACCTGTCCAACCATGTTTAGTGTTTGTAAAATTTGGTCATTATATATTAAAGATATTTACAGCAAATTCAAATGTTCTATTAGTCATTAGAACACCACGTCGAATGTCTTTGAATGAGAAAGGATCCACTTGTATTTGCTTAGATATAAACTGTATTAAAAACCCCAGATATTTTCAATGTCTCTTTACTGTGTTCTGATGTTTCTGAGTATGTTTTATGTACATAACAATTTTCTACTTCAATTTTATTCTTTATACAAATCATTGGAAGGATATATATTATATAATATTTTAAAATGAAGTTCTTTGTGTTTTGGAGGGATTGGAACTTTTAATTACAGTGGTACCCCGAGATACGAATATTTCGAGTTACGAAATGTTTGATACGAAACGTCTCGCGGGAAATTTTTTGTTTCGAGATACATTTACAAGCTGTTGTGCTGTATTTTCCGCTTGACGTCATGACGTCACACTTCGCTTCCGCGTTCTTACGCTCCCAGTGCAAAAAGGGTCTTATGCTCTTCAAAACACTTTTAACAACACAGCGAAACATTATGTATAGATTCCTAATAATGTGTTATAACAAATGTTAGAGTCAAGGTGTCGTAAAAGAAATAACGTTTATAACGTGGAAAGTGCTGTTCTGTAGCGCAACTTAGAGAAACCTAGTGATGCGCTCTCAGAAGCGTCTCTCCTTCTCACACGCTCTGTATTCTCTCCGCTTGAGCTTAAAACAGTGTTTGAGTTAATAATTCGTGAAATATCACGAGAAAGTTAACTTTTATACGTGGTGCCGTAATGTTTTCTGCCATCCGTTCCACCTCCTCCGACACATTTCTTCACTCTTAAGGTAAGGTTTCACATTTGTGTAGATATTACGTATTTTGTTTGTGTTTTATTGTCATTTATTACATTAACATTGTGTAGATTTAAGGATTGAAGAAACATTACTTGATTTTTCTCTGGTTTTCATTTTTTTCATCTATTTATACTGTTGTTTCTGAGAGGCGTTACACAGATAATATTCGTATCTCGGGGTACCACTGTATGTGCTTGAATAGACTTTCTTGTTCTCCAGGGGTTCATCATTTCAATCTTTCAAATCTATCGATGTTTTATTGCGGGTGTGTTGTTTACATGAGAAAATCCTTGTAACAAGTTAAACAAAAGTTTCAATAAATAATTTCAATTATTTGCCCTGTGATGGACTGGCGACCTGTCCAGGGTGTACCCCCGCCTCTTGCCCAGTGTGTGCTGGAGTTAGGCACCGGCAGACCCCCGTGTCCCTGAAAGGGAATAAGCGGGTTTGTGAATTTCAATTATTTCTTTGCCTTGAGTTTACACTGATTATTTATATTTTAACTATCAATTTTGATTAATCGTGATTAATTGCAAAAAATTGTGTGATTGATTTAAGTTTTTTTAATCGATTGACTGCACTAACTATGTTTCACTTGATTTAAAGCATTACTAAGTTTCGGAGGCTTCTACCGTTCTCTGTGAGCAGTGTGACATCAGAATAAACTATTGTGTGTCCTGCAGTATACATGAGGTCACGAGGAGCGATTAACCGCTCACGATCAGTAATCGTACGGTCGTAAGAAAATCAAACCGGTTTGAGCAGCACCGCGAGCAGATCCCACCCGTCCTCTCACACTGAGCATGTATAAACTAATCCACACTGAGCACAGGACACAGGGAATTAGCAAACCTAAATCTTTTTCCTCACTGTTCAGAAAAAACAGCTTTCACCTGTAGCCCTTTAGAGAATCTGTTTCTCTCCAGCTCTCTGATGGACTGCACTTGAGTTCTCTCGTATTACACTGATGGTAAGTGTAGAGACTCTGGCTGATGGCCATTTCCTCACATTAAGATGTTGCGAGCTGTAAATGCTTCATCTGCAGACAGACAATAGATCAGAGTGGTCTGCTTCACTTTCCGAAACCCATTCTGTTATTTAACACTTGTATTGCGTCATTCTGTTAAAAGTGTTTTTCAGACGTCATATTTAAACGGCAAAGTACTTACTGATTATTTACCAATTTACAGGAATGTGTCATTCAATCTTTAACACTTTTAAAACATATTTTTATTATGATACCATGTGTTGGTTTGCCACAAATCACCTCTCAACCCTCTGCTCTGCCCCCCCCCTCCTCCTCCTTTCCCACCAATCACTCTGGTTTCATAATACCAGAGCCATGTGTGCTCCACCAGTCAATGCTCAGCTGTTCCCAGACATCAAGACAGCCTCCTGCTGATTTTTACAATAGTGGGTCCACATTCTGGACCCAGGTGTTCAAAAGGCTCAGGCTCATGTGCTACTGAAGGAAAAGTACTCGTCCCGTTGTCTCTTTGCACCATTCTGCATAAAAGAGCTCCATTTTGAACCAGACTTTAAGATTGAAATAGATTTTTTTTCCCTACAGATTGATGTTTAAATTATTCGACTTATTCATTATTCAATTATTCATATTTTTTTATTAAATTGAAATCAAACAGAAAATGCAAAGTGTACAGTTATTTTATTAATAAAAATACATGGACATGTGCCACTTAAAAGGGCCATGTTATGCCATTTTAAAAGCAGTTGTAAGTAGGTTGTAGAATGCCTGGCATGTCAAAGGATGGTGTTTTGAGGGAGAAGATCTGAGACCTTCTGTGAAACCCCCGCCCCTCTGCACACATTCTCCATTAAACACAATCTGTTGTCAGATTAATTCCATAGGAACACATACATGTGGAACATTCTACAGATGGTGGATATAGCACCTTTGTTATATTGACGTTTTTCCACCTCCATCGATATGGGTCGATTCCCAAATGAAATTCCTGTGTAAGAAGCGGTCAAGCTGCCGGGCAGCTGTGTTACTCAAACTTCAGGGGTCTCATCATCATCCACACCACAAGTTTGTTTGTGAGGTAAAATCTAGCCACCATCAGCTCAAAGGCTGTATTCGTATGAAGCTATATGCCTGTATTAAACAACGTGACTGATGAACTACAGTTTTAAATGTGAATCCTACTTAAAAGGGCCATATTATGGCATTTTTACGCAGTTATAATAAATAATGGAGCCCTCTATACTAGCGCTGCACCGTTACAAACTTTCTGAATGCAAAATTATCATAAAAACATCTTAGAATCACCTCATATTTTTTGCCTCTACAAAACGCAACGTTTACCCCCGTTCCTCCCACGGTCATGGTTTTGCCACGCCCCCATTGGGATGCAGTGTGTAATGGCCGCCAGTCACAAGTCAAATAGAACAGCATGAAGTTGTTGAAATGAATGAGTTTTCTGCATGTCACGCAGCTGGAAAGGGACATAAATAAAGTCCAAAGCGCATCGAAGAGTTCTGTGAAGTCTCATCAGTTAACAAGCGAATGAATCCACCATAAACATGTAGAAATAACAACACGCTTCACGCAGTTCAGTGTCTTGACAATGCTAACGCGCTCTTGTGCTGTTTGTGTGAGATAAAGTTTGGATCTAAACACTTTTTGAATGTTGTTTCGTTGACATTACTTACAGATTTCAGGTGTTTTGTGCAATGCTGGGTTGGTTAGCATAACCGCTAACATAGCTGCATCCCTATTTATTAGGCGCCAATTCTCTCTGTAAAGTTGGGTCTGTTAACAACTCTAAGTGGTGATTGGGGAGATGTAATTGTCCATCATGATGTCATCCTCGATGCCTAAAATGCTTGACATCGCCGAACCCTAACGCCTATTACATTATAGTCGACAGAAAACACACTTTCTCTGATTGTTCTTTAGCACTTCCGGGTCAGGCAGCGCACCCCGGATCTGCAATGAGACGAGCTGTTCTAGCGGTTAATCTGCAATCAAGTTAATTTGAAAGTAGGCCGATGAATCTTTCCAGCTCCCTCTATTCACTTGTTTGGGGTTCATCCATACTCACATACTATAAAGTATAAAAATGCTGATCCCGGTAGAGCTTGTTTAAATCAAATCAAACCAAAGTGTGAACTCATCCTTGAAGAAAACGTAAAACAGTTAGCAGTTGTGTTTGAGTTATGGTCATAGTAGAAATTTGTGCGCATAAACAGAGTTGCTCACATCTGTAACCTAAATGAATGTTCCGGAAATACTCCACATGACTCACAGGGACGTCACAATTTCCTACTCCAAAGAAGGGCCATACCGACTCTGAAACGCCACACAGAGATCCAAACACCTCTCCAAATGGACATAGCAGAAAGAATATTGCGCATTCCTGAGGAACATGTTTGTTGACAGTTGTTATGGAGAGGGGGGGGGGGGCACAAGTTCTTGAAAAGGCTACAGGGAGTTTTTTTCAGCATGAGAAGACATTCACCTGTTCTTAAAATGTTTCTGTGAGGCTAAAAATGGGAACTTGTGTTATAAAGACAGCTCTGAATGTTGTACCAGACGAGAGGAGGTTTGGGTGCAGTTTTTCTCTGTTTCTAGTCGTTTATAGCGTAAAATTTGAGAATCTCACAGAAGTTGGAAACCTCATGCAATTAGCAAAAACTTAGAAAGATCAACCGTTAATGATCTGTCTATTAACAGTTTTGCTAAATCAGCACAGAATTGTTAGATCATTGTTGCTCTCTGTTTGAAGCACAAGGGCTTCCTGAATAAACAAGAAGCTTTTAACAGTCGCCACCGGAGACTGCCACTTGTGTAAGAATTTTTAAATATAACCTCTGACCTGCCAAATTCCTTTCTCGTGAACATCCTGAACATCAATTGACAAAAAAAATTCATTTATGAAGTATTGTAAATCTACAGGATGTAATTTCTTATCTTTCCCCAACTGCTAAAAGAGTGAAAGACAAAGCATCTGTCGTGTTTTAAAAAGTGTGTGACATGGAATTTGCACCGATATGTTCTCCTCAGGGCGGCACGGTGCCGCAGTGGGAAGCACTGTGGCCTTTCAGTTCGAAGATTGGAGGCTCGCCGGTGACCTTCCTGGAAGGCGTTGGCATGTTCTCCCGGTGGTTGCATGGGTTTCCTCCGGTTTCCCCCCACAATCCCAAAAACATGCAGTTAGGTTAATGGAATGATTATTTTATAAGCTTTCTTTTTTTTTGTCCCAAACCTTCCCAAAGTCATTTGTTTCATACTGATTCTGTTCGTTGTGGGTTCAATTCTGTACATCTAAATGAAAGAATAGAAGCATTCTTCCAAAATAAAAGATTCTTCAGACTCAGATAATAAATAGAACACAGATTATTAATGATTCCTTGAGTGGCCCAGTACTGATCGATACACTGACCGAGAGTTGGGTATCACTGCAGTATAATGTGACTTGACAACAAAGGAACACACACACACACAAACAAACAAAACAATGAAAAGCAACGATGGGCTGCATATTTCTTCGTTGTTGTGAAGTCATCACGAAGTGTACTGAGCGCCGTGGACATACCAGTAGTAGTCCTTCACACAAGAACTAAAAGCGGACCACAACACTTGCAACATTTGTCTTGTTAAAAACCAACAAGACACACAAAAAACCTATTTTAAGATGTATGTGCGGCTCTTCTAGATTTTAATTAATTAATCATGTTCATCTTAATTTGATACTAGCATATGAACCAGGCCATAATGAAACAGCGAAATCCAAAACTGACCATTACCAGACATCACTCCAATGTTCTGCTCGCTTCGTAGATTCCCAGTCTAATATTGGGAAGAAATCAAGGATCCTGGTTCCCAGTACTCAGCTGAAATAAAATATCGTTGCAGCCAAAGCTTTGAGATCTGCCAATCGAAGACTTATGGTCATCCCAAAAGTCCAGTGTATGTTGTGGCACCAGTTTGACAGCAGATCGAAAACTAACCCTGTTCTGAATAGCTTATGGATGAAGCTGTAGTGTACCCACAGGGGGAATATGCCCTCCCCCTCCCAAAAAAAAAAACAAAACGAAACAATAATTTAACTGTCTATTGTGATCAATATACACACGTAACTCAAAATAACTGTGTAAGCAATCGCTTGTCCACAGTCCAACTTTGAGCCACATGTACCACACATGAGACCCCTGAAATATTCCACAGAGCTCTGCAAGGATTCCAGGAATCTGTTTCGCCAGAGCAGAAGGAGTCTTTCACACGTTAAAAAAAATCAATCTTTGACGACCTAGGGTCGAGTGTGCGTGGAAACCCCACGAGAAAGCACTTTTAAACGTGACTGGGACATTTATAAGGGTGGGGTAACACGATGAATAAACTAAATCTAAAGTAAGAATGACATAATAATAGAAATAGAAAAGATGTCTTCTTACTGATGTAGAAGGTAGTAGGTGATTCTGAGCCCTCAAACTTCAGGTCCAGAAGGCTGCTTGTTTTATGGTCATGACGGAGCCAGAGAGAAACCCCCAAGATCACACATCCAGCCAGCTATAGTCCATGGAAAGAAGAACAGAAACAGATCGTTTAACACACATTTAGGCAATGAAACACACCAAGCGGACCTTTACCACATGCAAATACAGATTCACTTTTTTAATTGAACGCTGGGAAACTGGTGCTGGAAAGAGTTTGCGTGCCGGGGCCTTGTCTTGTAGTCTGCTTATTTTCCATTGAAAAAAAAAAAAAGAGACGCTTTCTGGGAGGGTTGGGGGAGGGAGCGACTGGGATCTGGTTACAAAGCATATCCAGAACCCCACAGGGGTGGGTAAAGAATCCCCAAACATGACTGTACGCTACCACAGAACTGTATGATGCACGGGCTGCTTTCGTCTGCACATGGCCCACAGCGACGAAGCTCATTAACACAATGCTCACAGACTCACAAGCCTGAAAGGAGGAAGAGGATGGAGCCAGTTGATGAGACCCTTTCAATCAGCGCCACAATGTGTGGCATTGTATGCACGAGGGACAAGAAGCGGGAAAGTTTACGATGGGGGAGGGGAGTCTGCGTGACAAGCGGTAGAAGCTCATTCGGCTTTGTTTATTAGGCTTGATTAACAGCTAAATGGCCGTGGAATCAGTACAGAGCTGAGAGCAGCTGGATCTGCTCTGGAATGCGTGGGCTCTGTGGAGGAATGCAGCGTGTAGATAAAGAGCACAGGAGAGCGCCAGGAACCTGGGGGTGCTGTTAGAAGCGACGGTGCGGGGATGTGAAACCGTGCAGAGACCATTAGTTCTGGGATAGTTCTCCACTCTCTGCTGCTGCTGCTCAAAACAATGGCCTTGAATTTCCTTCCTTCTCTCTATTTGTTCGACTATCCTTGAACAATAAAGAACGAACTGTTGCTCTCCGTCTGCGGACAGCTGCATCACCCTCAGCACAGCTATTCACCCCGGCGTAAAACACAACACATCTGTCGGTGACGTTTTTACACACCACACACCCCGAAACACCATCACAGGCGGAGCAGGGGTCCTCTAAACTCACTAAAACTCTTTAACACCTGTCGATTTGAGCTGGTCGTTGGTTACTGATGCCTGGACTGTAAATTTGCTTAAGTTATCCTGAAGAAGAAATGGATCAAATAAAGCTGAAATAATGCGTAGATATATGCGCTAAAATACATTAAAAGCAAACGTTCATCATTTTAATAAGCTGAAAATCCGAGAACCGCTTTCTAGCCAGCTAATCACATGGGACAAAACGCTACCCAGAAAGAAGAGATTTCTCTCGCTGCCTTTCTCGCTCTCTCCAGAGGCCAGACAGCCCATTCCAGAGCTCAGGCTGCCCAATGCTTAGCAACTGAATAAACAGAGGGCCAGCCAAAGGGAGAGGTTCATGGAGAAGCTCTGTCACATCGAGAAACGCCGGCCTCCGGCGAATGTGCAGTACATTCCCTCTTAATGAATATGGGAATATCTGCATAAACAGAAAGTTCCCCTAACAGAGGATTTTCCAGTTAGGTGTCAAGTTCAAGACAAAATTCCCGGATGGTAATCTGGGGCCTGACAAAGGGTCAGCCTTTGTGTGAGCTTTGTTGTTAAAAGTAGGAAAGTTATTACATTAGATTAATAACAAGTCACTTATTGGGATTGCTGAGCCCAAGGAAACAACATGGTCATACACACTTTAATGCTTTTATAAGCACAGATTATATTTCACATGAATAACGGATTCGGATACATCTTGAAAAGAAAAAGCGGCATTAACCGAGTCCCTTTTGAAGTCGATGAGGAAGAGACTGAAACATTTTGAAGATGATGCCTAAAGAAGGCATAGACGACAATATAAACAGGAGCTTCGGCTCAAAAGGTCATCTTTTCTGTTTATTTGGACCCGATACTTGAAACAAAAACCTGATGGGTTTTTGATAATATTCCCGATCTTGAGCTTCAGTCTGGCACACATGACCTCGCGCTGTTTTCAAATCTTTCTCAAGAGCGTTTGGTTGTGCGACACAGTCTTAGAACACGGACAAAGTTCTCTGAAGTCGTGCCGTGTGAAATCCTCTGTCACTGATCCCTCGTGCAGAGCTAATTCAGCAGCGACTGGATGCTGCTCCAAATAGTGCTGCAGTCTGAAGAGATCTATGACACGTCGGCTCTGACAATCGTGCGGCCCGAACCAGGCTTAACGCTTCTGCTATTAACTGTGTTTTAAACTTTACAAAACTCTTGAAGCTACTGCAAAACAAAAGCAAAGTTAAATTTGCGAGGCATCCGCGTGATGTAAATCCACGAGCTTGTTATCCGGAAACGCTGCGGTAAGATCACATTTACTTTTTTAGGTAATATGTGCTTTCATTTCAATAGCTCATTTATTGAAGTCATGGATAGTATATTGTTTGTGTTTCCTTCGATTATTTTAAGTATTGTATCCTGCTTTCTATACTTTTTCAAATGTAATATGTGAGCATTTTTACTGTACAAAGCTACTATCAAGCTGAAATCGTCAATTAATCGAGTTTTGATTTTAGGTCAAATCGCAGAGCCGTATCAGCTACTCTCACGTGTTTTTGAGGAAGAACAGTCCTTTTTTGTCACCCCATCCTAATGTGTGCGCCACTCTCATTGCCCTCTGCGTGATTGGAGATCAGGTGCTCCTCATTGATCTCCAATCAATCACTCCTGTTTTAGATCATTTTACATTCTCTTATTGGGTACGGCTGCAAGTCTACCCCCATTAAAAGCCAAATTGTCTGGTGAGCGCAACTTCCACAGCCACGGCATCTGCCTGCACCTCAGTTGCAGTCATCCTACACTATGGAGTCCGAGTGCTCAACAGTTCCACCTTAATGGACCTAGGAGCCGAGGGCAACTTCATGGATGAACAAGAAGAACGAGATACCAATCCCGCAGTCGCCAGAAACGTCTGCCGTGTATACTATGGATGGACGAGTTATGTCCCGCACAGGTCTATCTTCTGGCATGGAAAGGCTCTTAGTTTTTGGCAGCCATCTAAGCTTTAGTCTTAGTCTTTTTGATAATAATGATTTTAGTTTCAGTCACATATTAGTCATTTACCAATGTAATATTTCTCTCTTATTCTCTCTTATATTTCTGCCTGTTCTCCCTGTGGTTGCGTGGGTTTCTTCCTGGTAATTCACTTTCTTTTCTTCCTGGAATTCAAGTGCGTCTTTTCTATCATATTTCCTCGCATTCTTCTTCTGTTTTTGTTCGATGTAGGTCGGTGCCAAAACACTTGCAAATAGTGAAGGATGATGTCTCCCCCTGGGAGATGTGAGGAACACACACAGTAGCAGCAGCAATAAAAGTTATAGTTTTTATACACAAGGTATATTCCCAGATTTAAAACGTTTTTCTATAATGTAATTTTTCAACAACATGTTGCTTCATTCATTATTTGTATTATATCTTTTGCTAATTTTTTCACAGTAAAATCCTAAGAGTTAAATTAACTCTACTCGGAGTGTATTTGGTCCCACTCTATATAGAGTTAAACCGACTCTGAGAAAGAGTAATTTAATAATCTATTTTCTTCATGTTTTTCCAAATCTGCATGGAAAATGCAAACTAAATATTAACTATTCAGAGAGGAACCAAGTCCACTCCAGAAAGAGTAAAAACAGACAAAAATAGACTGTTTAGTTCAAATAGACTTATTTAAATAACCGTCCTTCAGAGTTGGTTTAACTCTATTTAGAGTGGGACCAAATACACTCTGAGTAGAGTTAATTTAACTCTTAGGATTTTACTGTGTATAGAGACACAAGGGTTTCTAATCTAATCTTATCTTATCTTATGTAATATGTTTATATTTATAGAGATTTTTCTAATGAAGGGGAACCTCCCGTGGCAAGGTTGGGCTCTTCAGCTAGACAGGAACTACTCTACAATAAATGGACACTGAAAGCCTTGATGCACATTAGGTTGAGGTTAATTTCTGTAATCTCAAAAATCTTGTTGCTGTACATTAATAGTTGTTTATAAAGAGAAACTTGATGAAAATGAAAATTCAAATCTGTTTTTAGTTTTACTATTTTTGTTATTAGACACTGTTCTGAGCATTTAGAACATAAAAATAGCTTTTTTTATCTGAAAAATGACAAAACTAATATATAGTCACCGGAAGCGACCGTCTGCAGGGGCTCTTCACATCTACTTGACTCCCTCTCACTCTCACACTTTTGGTTGGCCACTTGCAATATTTCGTTGCAACATCCGTACTGCAAGCTGACTAACAATACAGTAGTAATGCACTGCCTTTAAGAAAGTGGCATTTATGGGCAATGCTTTTGATACTTGTCGCCCACTGATGCATATTATTATGTAAAACTAAACTGCAAACTGGTTCATCATAAAGAAATAGCAACAGCATAAAGGCAAATCATTCAGCAACAAATGTAAGAGTGAGGCTAAATTAAGATATTCTAGCCATTGGATGAAATTGTTGCATTTCGGAGAATGTTCTATAGTTTAAACACAAACAGACATCAACAAGATTTTGTTCACTTTTACTAAAAATCATATCAAAATATGTCATCCTTCCCATTCTAATCCTTGATATCTGTTGGCTGGTGGAAAGCTTTTGTGACCCAAAGCAGAGAGCTTTTTGCAGCACATAACAACAATATTTGGACAATTACCTTCCGGATAGGGAAGGAAGTATGACCCTGACTAAAAGAAAAATGGTGGAAAGTCACAAGGTTTATGAATCTTAGCTCAAGCGTTATCATAAGTGAGTTACAATTATGAAACGCAAGCTTCTCGATGCTTGAGGCTCAAATACCCTGTACAGTACAGAGATTTATTTATCTTATTTTATCTCTGCATATGTTCACAGCAAAGAGAACACATCATGGGCAACAAATAGAATAATTCCATAATTTACAGTTTTTACATCAGCCATTTCTGAATATAAAATTCATAATAGTTTAGTAACCCCTGTGTTTTTATCTGATCTACAGTAGCGGTTGATTTGATGTAGGAGTTTGGTTTGTTACCATTTGCCCTATTTCAAGAAGATTAGTCACCAGAGTAAGATCCAATTTTCACTTTGTATGCTGGTTGCCTTGGGAACACGAGCACAGGCTAATGTCCTGGTTAAGCCCATAACAGACTGTTGAGATCATGTTGCCCAATGTTTCCTGCAATATGTTGAAATTAGCATCTGCCTTCCCACTACCGCACTCCTCCTTATCTTTCAGTGTTACCACCCAGGGGTATGTGTCTCTGAATCAAGACCCCCTCTCACAACTCTCCCTTCTGTTGCCAGCAATCTGCTGCCACTTCTATTTTTGACAAATGACCCGATGTAAGTAGGTTGTAGAATGCTTGGCATGTCAAAGGATGATGTTTTGAGGGAGAAGGTTTGAGACCTTCTGTGAAACCCCCGCCCCTCTGCACACATTCTCCATTAAACACAATCTGTTGTCAGATTAATTCCATAGGAACACATACATGTGGAACATTCTACAGATGGTGGATATAGCACCTTTGTTATATTGACGTTTTTCCACCTCCATCGATATGGGTCGATTCCCAAATGAAATTCCTGTGTAAGAAGCGGTCAAGCTGCCGGGCAGCTGTGTTACTCAAACTTCAGGGGTCTCATCATCATCCACACCACAAGTTTGTTTGTGAGGTAAAATCTAGCCACCATCAGCTCAAAGGCTGTATTCGTATGAAGCTATATGCCTGTATTAAACAACGTGACTGATGAACTACAGTTTTAAATGTGAATCCTACTTAAAAGGGCCATATTATGGCATTTTTACGCAGTTATAATAAATAATGGAGCCCTCTATACTAGCG
>SRMA01026831.1:782187-866785 GCA_007224835.1 Danionella cerebrum | reverse complement strand
AAGAAGTGGATATTTGTGAGCAGCAGTATGGCTTCATGCCCAGGAAGAGCACTACTGATGCATTTTTTGCTCTGAGATTGTTAATGGAGAAGTACAGAGATGGTCAGAAGGAGCTGCACTGCGTCTTTGTGGATTTAGAAAAAGCGTATGACAGGGTGCCGAGAGAGGAGCTATGGTCCTGTATGAGGAGGTCAGAAGTGGCAGAGAAGTACGTCAGAGTAGTTCAGGATATGTATGAGAGAAGTAAGACAGCAGTGAGATGTGCTGTAGGTCAGACAAAGGAGTTCAAAGTGGAGGTGGGGCTACATCAAGGATCAGCTTTGAGTCCCTTCTTATTTGCTATGGTGATGGACAGGTTGACAGATGAGGTCAGACAGGAATCTCCATGGACAATGATGTTTGCAGATGACATTGTGATCTGTAGTGAGAGCAGAGAGCAGGTGGAGGAAAACCTGGAAAGTTGGAGGTCAGCTCTAGAAAGAAGAGGAATGAAAGTCAGTCGCAGCAAGACAGAATACATGTGTTTGAACGAGAGGGAGGGAAATAGAGCAGTGAGGTTACAGAGGGCTGAGGTCAAGAAGGTGCAGGAGTTTAGGTATTTGGGGTCAACAGTCCAGTGTGACGGGGAGTGTGGAAAAGAGGTGAAGAGACGAGTGCAGGCAGGTTGGAGTGGGTGGAGAAAAGTGTCAGGGGTGTTGTGTGACAGAAGAGTGTCAGCAAGAATCAAAGGAAAGGTGTACAGAACAGTAGTGAGACCAGCTATGATGTATGGGTTGGAGACTGTGGCAGTAAAGAAGAGACAAGAGGCAGAGCTGGAAGTAGCAGAGATGAGGATGTTGAGGTTCAGTTTAGGAGTGACGAGGATGGACAAGATTAGGAATGAGCACATCAGAGGGACAGCTCAGGTTGGTTGTTTTGGAGACAAAGTCAGAGAGGCCAGATTGAGATGGTTTGGACATGTGCAGAGGAGGGATAGTGGTTATATTGGTAGAAGAATGTTGGAGATGGAGATGCCAGGCAAGAGGTCAAGAGGAAGACCAAAGACAAGATATATGGATGTGCTGAAAGAGGACATGAAGGTAGTTGGTGCAAGAGTAGAGGATACTGAGGACAGAGTTAGGTGGAAAAGGATGATTCGCTGTGGCGACCCCTAAACTGGGAACAGCCGAAAGGAAAAGAAGAAGAAGAAGAAGAAAGCCACAGAAATACCATCCATTTTGTTAGTAAAATACGAAAGAGCAACAATTCTGCCAGTTTGGTTAAATCCAGGGTGACCATATTTTGATTTCCAAAAATGAGGACAAATGGCACAGCCTCGAAACACAAATTCAGACAATCAAGATGAACATGCTTTATTATAAATTTCTGTGATGGACTGGCGAACTGTCCAGGGTGTACCCCCGCCTCTCGCCCAATGTGTGCCGGAAATAGGCACCGGCAGACCCCCGCGACCCCGAAAGGGAATATGCGGGAATGAAAATTAATGAATGGCGCGAAATTTGTAATAAAAAAAACTTCTTTAATAAAATAAAATTGAATCTGTAAAAAAAATAAAAGCTCTCTTTAGAGCGTAACAAAGCAGTACCGTAGTATTGTGTGCCAAACGCTGGTCAATTTATGTACACACATAATGCTCCTTTGAAAAAGAGTGAACACCGGACATTTTGGTGAATTTATAAAACCCACCCAGACGTCCCGGACCACTCTTGGCTCTACTGGTACTTCTTCCTGGTCTGGCTTTCACAGAGGATTGAGCCTTCAAAAGCTTTTATTATACTATTTTTGTACTATTTTACACATTTCATATTAGCAGGAATTTCGTATTACCCAGAGAAGCCGCATCAATGTTGGGCATTATTTAATCCATCCATCACAAGCGACGTTAGAAAAACTAATGTTCCCTTAAGTGAACGTCTCCATCTAGTGTCTTACACAGAGCAGAATCTTTTCTGTAATCTCCCGGATCTTTGACGAACGTCTATACGGCCGCCATATTAAGACGGGGGTGTTTTGAACGTGACGTTTAGCACAATAGAAATATTTAAGACAAGAAAACAAAAATTAAATAAATAAGTAACAAAAAAAACATATTATTCATCCGTTTTTTTTCTATTACAATTAGCAGTATCGTTGTAAATTGCGATGCTATAGATATATGAACTGTAGATACTGAGTATACTGTAAAAACCTGTGGGTTTTAAAGAATATCTTTACAACGACACTGACAATTTGGTCTGGTTTCGAACACTTTTATTATGCAGTATAACACAGCACGTTCAATGCTCTCAGCATCAGCGGGAGCATGAATAAGCATGCCCAATGGCACCCTAGTCACGATGAGGGTTTGTACAAAAAAAGTGTCAAACGTGTAATTGTTAGGCGCAAGGGAAGCACGAAGACCCAAAAGCAATTTAACATGCAGTTTCTTGATTAACTCAAGAGCAAGGGGGTAGGGCCCAGCTCACTCAATAAATCTCACTCGGAAGCAGCGATCACCGTAGAGAGCCCCCACAGAATCCAGACAAAACACACTAGTGTACTGACGTTCGCGAACGAATCGAATCTTTTGAATGGCTCATTAATATGAACGATGGGAGCCGAGTCGCGTTTGGTCGGGAGCCGTTCTCCTCTGGGTGGAGGGGGATATATGTAAACCTCTATGAGCAGGTGGAACAGTGGCAACCCCACAGCAGACGCTATCATGGAGGTTTGGGGGTACTTGGAGGAGCCACTTGTTCTTAAGAATGAAGACCCTTTGAAATGGTGGGAAAGTCGGGTACCTGTGTACCCAGGGCATAGCCAACTAGTTACTAAGAAGCTTTGTGTTGTGTGTGGCCACATCAGTGCCTTCAGAAAGAATTTTTTTCGAATTTGGAGAAATATTCACAGAGAGGAGAAATCGCCTCAAGTATTCCAAAGTGAGAGCGCTTGTGTTTCTCGATTCGAATTTGCAGAAAGAAAAGAGGGAGAGGCCATAAAGACTGGAACTGTTTTATCATTCTGTAAATAGTAGTAGGTAATTTATTATGACTTGTTTTATTTTTGGGTTAGTTTTAAAATATTGTTTATTAGTTTTTCAGTATTGTTAAAAATGTACTTGTGTGGAAATTTCGATACTAAAGGGTTTTGCGTGAAACTTTATTGAAGACTGCTTTGTTCTTTGTGTATTTTTAAGTGTTGCATTAAATAACAAGTCAAAGTAGTTTTACAAACATACACTTTATACAAAGGTAAAAATAAAATAGTGATCTCACTGTTGACTCAGTAATATGGCAGAGGAATACTTAAAGAATCCATATAAGACTTTAAAATCTATTATATATATATATATATATATATATATATATATATATATATATATATATATATATATAAGGAGTTAAATGGGCCAGTTTTTTTAACTGCTCTTTAAAGTGACATAACTCCTTCCAAAGAGCTATAAATCCCATCACTACGACACACTCCGACAACCAGTGAAGAGACACACGATCCAAGCTCTGAAGCCACGACGGTTCTGCACTTAACAGGAAGTTGCGTATGCGCATGTGCAGCCGTCAATGGCAGCCTCCTCTCCAGCTCAGAATTAGCCTCACAAACTAACTGTGTCCCAATCCAGGTTCTCAAAGCCTCCGGAGGGTCCTTCCTACCCACCCTTTAAGGCTATAGCTTGGGAGGATCCTCCGAAGTCTGCAAAACTCCTTGGTAAACGGGACGCTGTAGCCTCTTATTCTTCTTCTGTTGTTTTTGGCAGTTTGCTTTATGGTGCATTAGCGCCACCAGCTGGATCAGTAGTTTGGATCCCGCATAGAATGAATGTGAAACGTTCTTGTATTATTAATATTTTTCTTCAAGTGATTTTTTTATATTTATGTTTTGTGTATAAAAATTTGTAAGTTCTTTTGTTGCGTAATTTATTTTTTAGGGTTTATTTTTAATTGTTCTGTTTCTTTCCTTTTGTATTTTTTATTTTGAAACATTGTATTAAAACATGGTCTGTGTTTTCGTTTTGTTTACGTTGGTCACATTTCCCACATTTTTTTCTTTTTTTATGTTGTGTGTAATTTAAATCAGTATGTTGTTCTAGATTCATTCTGTTTTCATAAGTTTTATAAACTCCTTTATTTGCTTCTTAAAACATATAAAACCAATAGTTAACATTAATTTGGCTGCGTGTGGCAATGTTTACAATAAATGTTAAAAATAAAAATATGTTTTACAATTCGCCTATCACTACCACCATTTAATGCTTGAATATACTGTTCTTTTATATAAAAAAAACGTGTTAATTACATGTAAATACAAATTCAAGTTTGTTTTGCGTTGATTCTAATTAAAAAAAAACACGGCAAAGCATTGTGGGATATCTGAGGCCACAAAGGATGGTCGCGATGCATCCCCGGAATTCAGGGGAAAGTAGGACGCATTTCAGGAGTGCATTTTAAGGACTTCGAATTTTGCCGAAATTTTCAAGGACGAAATTGCTCTTATTATGAGGTAGTATATATATAAACGGATCATAAGAAGGCACAAGCCTTGTAAACTATAAGTTTGGCTCTAATTTGTATTATTTGAAAAGATGCTTAATGGGCCAGAGAAATTGAGTCAGCATGTAAATGTTGAACAATAATCTGTTTATTAATATAAATGATCATGAAGTCTGGATTTTACACACTTTACACCACTAGATGTCAGTAGTTCTTTGAACACTGTTGGTCAAACACAGTAGGCTAAATAGGCACCTGTAGGCGTCCAAAATGTTATTTTTTTATGAACACAGCGTTTATTCTATGCATTTTTTTTAATTCTACATATAATTAACCTGGCACCTAACTTATCAGATCAAAAAATAGAATATTTTATTAATTTTCTTTCAGAGTTCTTTCATTCGTCGTTGTTATAAGTAGTTAACTAATATGAAAAAAGTGGTAGTATGTGGATTCGGATCTTCTATTGAAGCTCTGGGAGTCAGTTATCATGATTCATAGCTGCTCTTGGTGGTTAATGTGTTTCTGACAATGGAGGTGAAGCCCATGGGAGTGTACACCACTCAGAGTGGACATTAGCTGGATGTTCAAGCTAAATTGCTTTTGCTTCTCAACAGAACAGCATAATAGGGTAAATTCCATACTGTGTTTTTTGAGGAGATGCACATAATCTTAAAACGCCATAATCAGAAGAAACCGAAGAGACTCAGCAGAAAAGTAGAGTAAAACAACAGCAGATAATACAACAAAATGTGTGTCTCTTTCAAAATAAAATAAGCTGGGGATTTCAAGTCATTACAATTTATTAATGTGAAAGAACTCTTGTTTGCATTTTCTGTGTACATAGTTAATATGTATAAATATTTTTGAACTGCAGGTGTCCTGAAGACATGCAGCCACTGACACCCTCCACAGTGGGTAAGCCACAAAAGATATGAACAGAGTGCTGTTGGAATTAAATTCGACAGAACGATGACTGGAAGGCAGAAGTGTTTGGAAAATATTCTCCAAAAAAAGGTTCATCAGAAAAATAAATTAAGGTGCTTCAGAGATATTCTACTGAAGTGCAGGTCACTTTAAATCGTAGTTTTTCAGGAGGGCTACAAAACGTGGAGATGGCATCATACAGCACTATTTTGGGCTTTGATAAAGATCATCCTCGTCTCGATCAAGCAATTGCGCATGCGTGTCGGTGTGCTCCAAAGGAGGGTCGTGTTCCTCTCTGCGGGAAAGATGAGCCTCGCAGCAATCTCCTCGAGAGGCGCGGTACAAGAACAGAAGGTAACCATGTGGAGGAACTAGAAAACAAGAAACCAAGAGCATTCCGAACCGCGGAGGACATCCACTATAACTGATCATTCCTGAAACAAAATCAGGTTCTGAAAGGAGACGCCTCTCATGAATAAATACTTGAGCAAACAATTTCAAACGCACTCTGTCGATGCTTTGAAGAAAACCCCGTGATGTCAGGATGGGGACTAAATCGATCAGATTGTGACCGTTTCCTCGACCCTCCACGCTGTCAGCTTTGAGGAGGCGTCCACAGGGAATCGGGCGAGTTCGTGTGTGTCGTTTTGGAGAGAGAGGAGAGGAGAGGAGGCAACGCGTGCGTCGCGGAGCTGTCCGTTCACAACCTCGCACGAAAATTCTGTGCCAGCTTTGCGCTCGTTCTCTCTGAGGTGAATCTCGCATGTACAACTGCACGCCTTCGTTGTTTTTGAGTTTCTGTCGGCAAGTGAAGCAGGTGCAACAACAAACGCCCCGGTGCCGATTTCCTGCAGCTCAAATGCGTTTCCAGTTTTTCTTGTGCTTTTTTCTTCCGCCGAGACTCCTTTCCCCATCACCTAACAATTGCGCTCCTCTGTCCTCCTCCGGGTCCATCAGTGTTGTAATGCCTGGCCCGGGCTCGAGACATGCCTAAGCGACGAGATGGGCCAGGGCGACGAGAAAGACCGCGTTGTGATTAACGTGGGAGGGATTCGACACCAGACGTACCGCAGCACCTTGCGCACTCTGCCCGGTACTCGTTTAGCGTGGCTCGCCGAGCCCGATGCCCACAGTCACTTTGACTACGACACGCAGATCGACGAGTTCTTCTTTGACCGCCACCCTGGAGTCTTCGCTCACATTCTCAACTATTACAGGACTGGAAAGTTGCACTGCCCCGCTGATGTGTGTGGACCTCTTTATGAGGAAGAGCTGGCCTTCTGGGGTATCGACGAGACAGATGTGGAGCCCTGCTGCTGGATGACGTACCGGCAGCACCGGGAGGCCGAGGAGGCGCTGGACAGTTTCGGTGGAGGGCCGGTTGAATTGGGAACAGATGATACAGAACTGGACGTTTTGGGTGAGCCGGGCGATGGAGACGTGGAGCTGGAGATGACCAAGAGGCTGGCCGTTGGAGACTCGCCGGACGCTAAAGGTGCGGGGCTGTGGCGGCGCTGGCAGCGGCGGGTTTGGGCGCTCTTTGAAGACCCCTACTCCTCCAAATATGCAAGGGTGAGTGAAAAGCGTGCGAGGAAACCGTAGCGGCGCATTCGATGTATCCGTGTGCGGCTTTGCTCTGTCGGCACATGCTGCGTTGTATGCAAATGTCACCGTGTATTGGGATTTTTTTCTCTCTCGAGTGTGACAGCATCTCATTTTTCTTTCTCTTGAAAAGTGCAATAACATTTATAAAAGTTGTAATTGGCTTATGTTTCAGGACGTGCATTAACTTTTGAGAGGGTAGTTGGAACAAAATCTGCTATCTTCAGATCCTCATGCTTTTAATTACTGTAGTAATCCCAAGAGTTAAATTAACTCAACTCAGGGTGTTTGGTCCCGCTCTATATATTAAACTGACTAATAAGAAGAGTTATTTAAACTAGTTTATTTTTTATAATTTTTTTTCCAAATCTGTAAATGAAAATAGAAGTGTACCATTTGTTTATGTATTATGTTTCCTATGGACTTGAAAATCATACTCTATTTTCACTCTGTTCGGAGTGCATTTGGTCCCTCTCTGAATAGTTAATTTCATTCATTCTTTCTCCAACCCATTTCCATTCCCTTTCGAGGTCACGGGGGTCTTTCCGGTGCATATCTCCGGGGCACGTTGGGCGAGACGCGGTGGTACACTCTGGACAGTCCATCTCAGGGCAACATTCACTCACACATTCACACCTAAGGGAAATTTAGATTATTCACTTAACCTAACCGCATGTGTTTGGGATTGTGGGGGAAACCGGAGGAAACCCACGCAAGCACGGGGAGAACATGCAAACTCCTTCCAGGAAGATCCATGGCAAGCCTAGAACTGAAGGCTACAGTGCTACCCACTGCACCACCTTGTCGCCTAGTTAATTTCTATTTTGCATTTACTGTGCAGATTTGGAAAAGAATGAAGAAAATAGATAAATGAATCACTCAGAGTCAATTTAACTTTGTATAGAGTGGGACCAAATACACTCTGAGTAGAGGCAATTTAACTCTTAGGATTTTAATTACAAACGCTTGATTATTACATTACATTTCTCTATCCCACCCAGTACAACCCCACAATTGGCCCTTTAAGGGGACACCAGATGCAAATCTCTCCCAAGTTCATACATTTTTCAGGGCGAAGTTTGCAACTAACCAAAGTTTCATTTGTATTGGAAACAAAAGCGCACAGAGTGGGCACTATCCAGTGACAAAAGAAAACGTGACATCCAATAGGACGGAAGATTTATTCATGTCATTCCTCAAGTTGACTTTTTTGTTCTAACATCATACTGCGTTACTGCTCAGCAATCTGAAAGTGGCAATGTCCTCCAGCAAGTGAACAATCAAGCTGTGAAAAAACACTTTTGGTGTGATTCCATCTTAAATCATGATTGGTGTTTGTTTTTACACCAGACAGCAGAACAACACGACAGTTTTGTAAGGTTTGTGATGTCACAAACAGAAGTCTAGGAAAGACCTGCTTTTATTAGAATTTAAAGGTTTGTGGTTACTTAAAAAATAAATAATTTACCAGGTGGATGTGCGCTAACAAAGGCACATTTTTGTTCAAACCCCTGCGATTTTCATCTAGGTCCCTTGTTTGCTGTTGAATACAACACTAATAATCTCATGATGTAAACATGAAAAATAAATACGTTGCCCCAAATATTGATGTTGGTGAAAAGTGAAGATTACAGCAACGGATAAAGTTTTAACAGAGAAATAATTCCCCATTTTGAAAGTGCTTTCAGGATCCAGGGAAGTTGTTTAAGTCTGTTAAAGACGAGTTTAAACAAATTATGCCGTAAATATAAGGGACATGTATATAACGAATGTCAGGAGCAGTAATCCTTTCGACATCATCCCAGTTTCGTTTAGATTCCTACTCACCAATCACACAGATCACAAACTCTTGACATTCCATAAACTCTTAATGTTGAGCCCTGTCTTGGCTGCATTGTTTGTACATGCACTATATTTTATCCAATGCTTGTAAATTTATTCCGGGTAAATTGTGTATAAATCTGTATGCAGCTGGAATAGGATTTAAATACAGCTACAGCTCCCCTAAGCCATGTATACCCTCCACATTTGATCCAAGGAAGGCTTATGCTAATTGTTGACAAGCTGACCAGTCTGTCATTGGTCTGAAAGCTAATCATGACACACGCTTGCTGCCGAAACCAACACAGAAGAGCTGTTCCATTATATTTCATGCCATGTGAGTTTATTTCCTTTGATTTCTTTTAGCCTTATTAGCAATAGATCAGACGGAAGAAAACGTGTGTAGTCATTCCAGGCGTCTTGCATGTAGCATTGATCGACAGAGCCTCTGACCGTAGGGCTTCTGTGCCACGCTGCGTGAGCTCCCTGTCCTGCCACATGCATGCTTGTGCTCAAATGAATCATTCTGGGAAAACATTAAAGAGCATCCAACGTCTTGATTTGTTTTCCCGAGCATAAAATAAAATCACACGAGGCCAATAACACCATTCTGATCTGAATTGTAGGTCAGTGAAGGGACTGTAGATGATGGTGGGGGTGATATGTACCGCAATTTATCTGTTCAGGGAAGCACCACCAGCAAATGCAACAGAGGGTGTTGAAACTTTTTAAAAGTAAGGGTTTGAAAACAGGGCCAATGTATTGTTGTTTTTGCCAATAAAGCGAGACTTGTCTGGCTAACATTGAGATTGCTCAGATTGTTTATGTGATTAGTTGGAGGATCTCTGGGTGTTTCCCTCTCAGTCGTCCACTTCGACTTGTATTGAGTGATGGAATACTCACCTCAGCTGACTCGTACGCGTACCATCGAAGGGACGGCTGCTGAGAATGTTGGTGAGTGGAGCAGAGGCCAAACTCTGGAGAAAATTTGCAGACAAAACATGGCAGTGGTCAGTTGTAATATACCATTGCCTATGTAATTTCTGACAAATACAATTTTATCATCTCTCTCTGAGACTCTGGACACAGATGATAATTATCGGGGGAAAACCCCACTCTCTGATCTGGTGCCTTCACCTTTGGAATAAAAATGTGTTTTTCCAAAGGAAAATGTTTCCCTTGGTTCTGTTGTGCTCGGAAGTGCATTAGGAGCTCACTAAAATTCTCGAGCTTCTTAACCCCTCACTACTCTCTGTGCCCGAGTAGCTAGGGGCTCTTCTGCAATACCTCTAGTAGAGCAGACTATGGCGCGTCATCGGTGCATGGTTCTGTTCTTGGAGCATTTGTTTATCACCTTCAAACCTTCACTTGTTTTTCATCTGCTCTGATCACGAGGACCTACTCAGTGATGGGTCAGTCTGTTTCTGCTTTGCATGGGTTGGCCTTCCTGCAAGCGATAACCTTGGCAAGGCTCCTTGAGATGGGCATTCGTTGCAGTCGGGATTGATGCAGGAATGCTGGAACCGCAAGAGTCCAAGAGTTCACTTAATGGTCCAAGTGCACCTTTTGTGGTTTAATCGGGTTCTCAAACCTCCAGTGAACCCTTCAATAGTAGGTATGTTGAGACACAGAGAAATTGGCAAAATGATGGTATGTTACTGGCTAGTTACCTAGAGCTGCACCATGATTCGTGCATCATTGGCCCTTTAAAATGCGGACTCAGTCACTCTCCCAGGGATTGTTCCCATCAGTCGGTTCTCCAACATACGTCTGAAAGGGAACCCATTGACCTGAAAGTGAAGAAGTAGATAAAGGAAATGAATAAATGAGGGGCCCTCAGTGACCTATAACTCAGATTCTTGTGTCTTCCCATAGGGTAACGGAACCAAATTTCTAAAACGGCACACGTTGATATCAGTTTGTAAATCAATAGATAGCTAAAATGTTTATTAGAATGATGAACACATCTCTGAGTTTACTGTGAATCAGCTCTGGGCTCGTCAGCTTTGAGGCATCTTCAGCATCTGTGAATCAGCTTTTCAGCACAACTGAATAAATGATGAAAATGAGTCATGGATCTGAATGAAGTGCAGGCTTTACCCAACAAACAATGGCCATGCTTCAGACAGTCTCTGTGTTCATTGTTCACGCACGTGTGTGGGAGCCTGAGATTGAGAGATGAAGACTGCACGGGAGGAGGAGAGGTGCAGAGGCTCGTTCTGTTGTCATCCGATGTTTGTGCTGGTTCCCATAGGCACCTGATTTTTGTTTTCTTTTTTTCTTTTGTGTCCTTGGCAAGCAAAATGCTGCTTTTACAGTCGGTGTCTTGGGAGTAAGTTGTCATGGCAACAGTTTTTGAGCTCTAATGAAGCTTGATTTACTCGTTAGATCAGGAAACATGGTAAAACATCTCCAGAGGCATCCTGATGGTGATTCGTGTTTGCTCGTTTCTCAGGTAGTTGGTCTTGTATAATTTTACATTCTGTATATTGACGTTCAAAGAAGTATTTGACACCCTGAACATTTGCTTATAAAGACCTAATCTGAGCAAGCATTTTGACACTTTACCACTGTATAGGTTCAAAGACAGAGAAGCAAAAACATATAGAAAATGCTTTTGACAAAAAAAATGTAAACCCCTTTTTAACCCTCAAGCTCCTGCTTTTGAGTTCCCTTTCCATCTCCTCTTCATGACAGATTTAGTCGATAAACTCAATACTGTCCCACACTGTACAAAACATTAATAGAGAAATTAATAGGGAAGTTAACAATTGTATTATCATATTAATAATATGATGATTGATGAAAGAGAAACAGCTGACTGCATAAACACTACATGTGACCGCAACATACTAAATATATGAAAGGCACTGTGTTTCGTTCGGTCTGAAGGGAATCGTTTTCTTAGCTGTAATGTGAAATTCCTTTTAAATGTCCTTTTCTCCCAGGAGACCAGCTCACCCTTTGCATGCTTCATTGGGTCCTG
The DNA here is from genome assembly GCA_007224835.1 of Danionella cerebrum. Lineage (NCBI taxonomy): Eukaryota > Metazoa > Chordata > Actinopteri > Cypriniformes > Danionidae > Danionella > Danionella cerebrum. The sequence goes on along the minus strand of SRMA01026831.1, from coordinate 854,965 downwards.
CCCTGTACAACAAGCGGAAAAGTGTTGCTAATGAATGCGCCGGTCAATAAGTCAGTGCGTTCAGGAACATGAAAATGGCAAGTCTCCCAGATTTTCTCCTAGGCTTTTCCACCGCAAGCCCCACCAATCCGGGATGCAGAAGGCTGTAGATGCTGCTGGGGAAAGATCACATGTGTCTCTGACCTGTTGGGTTTCACAATCGACAATGTTCTTTTCTCTGACCACCACAAATGTTGTCAGGTTGTAAAGCTTTTTACAAGTTTTTAGTGGTTAAGTTATTGATATTACAGGAATTTTCGTTCTGTTTGTATCTATGTAAAGAGCTTTTAAATCCACCGGCACAAGATCATACGGCTAGGAATGAAAGGTGACAGCATCATTTTTGTGCTAATCTTAAGCACATTGTACACAGCAAATGAACACCTGCGTGCGTGTGTATGTGTCTAGGTGTGGATGTAAACCTAGACACAGGAGCTCAGACAGGTACAGGTTTATAGCAGGTCTTTTATGCTGACTGGCTGCTCTCTACTGCACCTGACCAAATCCATCCCTGTGCAAAGTCTCTTAGAGACAGACCCTCCTCTCTCAATCGTTCGTGTTTGAAATCAAAGATATTTCAGTCCTGATACTGATATGCTGGTTTCTTCAGAAACCATACAACTCTTTTGTTTTCCTGAAAGTAAAAGTTTTTTACTTTTAAAATGTAAATGTGTGATTTGCCTGATATTTGTTATTAATACACAACTATTAACAAAGGCATTTAAGCATTAGGGGATTTATGTAAGTCATGTAATTACAAAAGAAATTGAAGCAGGACAGAAAAGTAAATTACTCTAAAGTTATTTCTATTTAGCCCTGCGATTATGGACTGGCGACCTCTCGCCTGATGTGCGCTAGAGATCCAGCAGACCCATGTGACCCCGAAAGGGAATACGCAGGAAGGAAAATGAATGAATTTCTATTTAAAAGAAAACTTTCCAACATCACTGTCTTTCTTCTTCATGTGGAGATTTAATGATATGTCGTCATTTACTTTTATTTTTTGATGAGTATATGTTGAGTATTGAAAGTCCAGGAATTGAGACAATAGCTTGGTGCATTTATTTTAATTAAATAAAATTGAACCAGGTGGCACGGTGGTGCAGTGGGTAGCACTGTGACCTTCCAGTTAGAAGGTTGTCGGTTCGAGGCTTGCTGGTGATCTTCCTGGAAGGAGTTTGTATTGCGTGGGTTTCCTCGGGGTTTCCCCCACAACATGTGGTTAGGTTAATGGAATAATCTAAATTGTGTAAGTGAATGTTGGCACCAGCAGACCCCTATGACCCCGAAATGGAAGAAGCTGGTTGGAAAATGAATGAATGAATATTGAACCAATCAACAGAACAGCCATCCGTGCTCAACCAGTGATGGTGAAAAGGGTGAGGGACACCTCTCCCGCCAAGCTCTAAAATGCTATGATTCCTGCAGCAAGCTGCAAGGCAACTGTTCAGGCCATCAGTCTACATTTTAACTTTAACCTGATTTAGTTTAGAAGAATATGACAAGACGTCATGCAACATCAATACTAATTAACAAAAACCTGTTGACATTTAGCTCATGGGAGTAGCCGTACCCTCTCCTCATTCAGTCAGACAGGTGACCCTTGCTCAGCTTCTGGCTTTATTAAGGTTGGAGTGACGTGAGCCCCAGAGAAAAACCACAGTGATTAACAGTAATTAGTCTGCTCTGTAGATAAGCTGAGCCCAGACCCCTTAATTACCAGAGAGAGATCGGCTGGAACCTTGACACAGTGCGTTGGCAACCATTTGTACATTTCCATGAAAATCAACGGCTAAACAAAAGAAAATGCTAATGATTATCAAGCATAATGCCTGAAACATCAGCAGCAGCAGGGTAATATTCACACATACCCCTCCTGTGCCATCTCTGAATTATTAGGACACCCCTTTATTTCTGTCTACAAACCCTGCACACAGCCCACTGGCCCCGGTTCAGTCTCTGACTGGTAAGTAGAGCAGGACACCCCTTTAAAAAGCTGCAGGGCAGCGACTCTGGAGACCTAGCAACTGTGAATAGCCTTAATACCATGAGCCAGGAGAACTGGGTGTTAGACACTCAAACTGGGGCACCCAAATTCAAAGAGTTCTGGTTCTTTCTTGGATTAAGGCGGTTGAGGCTGTCTTTCAGATTTTAAACACTTTGTTTTTTAATAATCCTCATAATACATCTACCGTTTGGGTAGATAACATTTATTTCTATTTGTTGCTTTATTTATAAAAAAAGAAAATAATAATAACCAAAGATAACATTTTTATTCCAAGCAGTTTTTTTTCTGCCTTATCTCAAGCAAACATTGTCTGTTATGAATCTCTAAATCATATATTGTGCTTACTTGAAACTCTTCAAGTAACAAGTTTGGCTTAAGGTCCATTCAGTTTCTACTGTGGCATGTGCTGGTGTGTACTGGGTTATACTGGACCACACCAGGGCTTCATCTGGGCAAACATCCAGCTTTTTCAGATCTCCAAGAAGGAGAGAAGTTCAGGACAGTGGCAGAGTTCAGTTCTGCACTAAGGATCTTTCTCCTGTCTTTACTGAATAACTTCCTCTTTTAAACCAAGTTCAGCTGAAAAACCAACAGTTTCACCTTTTCTTCCCAATCCTGTAGATATTTCTCCGCAATTGTTAGATGAACCCTTCGTAGGGAAAGATTTTTTTTTTCCAAGCCATCACATGGGAGAGTATATGCCTTGTTGCCGAGTTGGACAGTTTTACTTTCTCCAGGGGAGTAAAACACCTGTTTTCTCCTCTGGATTGGAACATTGAATGTATGTAAATATTTATTAGTTTTGGTTCCCGACGAGTCAGTTTACATCAGTTGTGTCAGGACAAGACGGTGTTGGACTGAAAGGAAAGAATTTTTTAGGGACAGACAAAATCTTTTAGCCTTCCCCGACATGTATTGGCATGAAAGATACAGGTTCTCCGTAGAAGGCCGCACATACAAACTGTGACACGTAGAAGTCACGCTCTTACTGACCGCAGGGGGTGTTTATTACTTTAACTTTATCTGCTGCCATGATCGTTTTGCGTTGGGGTTACATCTTCCAAAAAAGACGGAAATACAATTATATAGACATTCACCTTTAGTGACACAAATTTAGCATGTAGACAAATAAGCAGTTAAGTTATTTTGTAATATAACCATAAACACGTTAACATTGCATAAAAAAGTAAAATGCGTTGGAAATTTGTAATAAGCCAAAAAATATGCTACTGTTATCATTTACCATTTTACATTAATACAGAATGCGCAGAATCAGCGATTTCCTGTCAACCATCTTGTTTGGTAGCAGCCACAATATTACTACAAGACAAAAATATGTTTATATATTGTATTTATATATTGTATAATTTCAAACAATAAACTCCTCCGCCGCGAGAAAATGATCTCTTTCCATGTAATCGTTTTTGGTTATTCGGCGCCTGTGAACTAATCGTAGCTGAAGGATCAAAGCCTGACTTGACAAATGAAGTTGATGAGCTGCTTCATGGAACCGACTGAGCCGGATTCAAGAGGTTTGGTTTTGTCGAGTCGAAACTGATGCGGTAATACTGAGTTTGTTCAGCCACATTCATGGTACAGGCCTCTGGTTTGAATTGTTTTTGCACTCTGTGTTGTTTTCGACATTAGTCTCTGAATCTAAGCTCGTTAAATGATGACAGACATCAGCTTATTGAGTGCAATATATGTGTATTCGTATATGCATCTGCACTTAGTGTTAAGGTGGGGCCAGTGTTTGAGTGAATTGTTTGGAATATTGCTGATGTCATTCTTAAGAATACATTCTATCTCACCCCAGTGTTGAGAGATTGTTCTTTGCATTTCAACCTTTATTTTGTACTTAACCATGAGTCAACATGATGCTCAAATGGGCAATTTGTCTGTTTGAACACAGGGGAAAAAAAGAAATGTAATCAATAGTAAACATTTGTTCTTCCCAAGTCATTAAACTGGTCATTCAGCTCAAGCCAAAAGAAAAGGATGGTACAGACCATCAATGCTTGTTCTGAAACCGTATAATGATGTGGCTGAAAGGAGATACCCGAGGTCTTTCTTTTAACAGAACATGTTTCTGCTGATCATCATGCTTTCTTTTGATGTTGATCAGGCGATATGTTACGCACGTTGATGTGTGCATTGTTGAAACAGCTTTGCAAGTTGAAGTGATTCTCAACCATGTATTTGTTCAGCTTGAGCACTAAAACAGAACACTGGAAAACATCTCCAGTGTGATAAAGCTGTAGGAGCTGGAATGCATGTGTAATGCACAGGTTTGTGTGTTTATTAGCCGATTGGTACTAAAACTTTGTTTTTGCGAGTTTTGAATTTCTTAACAACAAAAAATTAACTCCTAGTCCTGTTTATAGAAGAAAAGACAAATAGGAGAGAATGGGTCGTCATCCCAATTCCCAACGTCCTAATAATGTGTACAGATCACCTGTAGTGATTTACTATTTTGTGGGGTGTTTAAACTCTCAAATTTGTAAAGTAATGTTCCGTCAATCATTTGGCCAGTGTCAGTTTACTATTTGGAGTAGATTGGCTGCAAAATGCATGTTCCCATAATAATTCAACATAGTTCTTGGTTCCTTTTTTCCAAGATGGGGAGTTACACAAGTAACCTAGATTTTTTGGGTCCTAGTGCCAAGACTTAACCTCTTAAGCCCGAGAGTCCCCGGTACTTTTGAATGTAATGCAACCCGGTATGTTGCATTACATTTCCGCTCATAGCTCACTAACCCTGAGAATAACCCCCACATATTAAATACTGTTGTGCTCAGCAGAAACTCCTCTAAAAACGTATCTAATTCAATTTCATATCCGTGAACCACAGCTCGAACGCCATGCAAATAAACAACAACATATCCGGAGTATAATTCATGACCACGTTTTTGTTTATGTGCGATATGTATCCACAATATAAACGGAAACACCAAAACCCTGGCATAAAATGAAAGCTAACAACCAGCTGAATCCAGCGATATGCAACTCATTAACATTGCATGAAGAATTTCAGAGCAGGGAGCGAAAGTTCCACGAAAAAACGCCAGCGAAAACCAAGCAAGCATGTAAATCTTGTCTTGTCTTGCCGTTTTTTCAACAAAAAGTTATTTACATAGCGATAAAGGTCCGTTTGTTGTTATGTCCGGTCGATAGCTTCGCAGAAACTCCATTTTGGCTCTTTTCTGTAGCTCTGTGCTCGCATAACATCACCAAATATGGAAACACTCCCCGTGCGTAAGAGCAGGTCTCTCCACGCTGCGCGTCCTGTGATTCGTCGGGGATCCTGTCAGTCTCAAAATGGTGGATATCATTGGATTCTACAGATTCAAAGCTTTTCAACCATGTATTGAGCTCCCGGATTGGACAGATGGTCGGGGGTAGGGACACGCTGAAGTTCGAACGTCGGAAGCACTGTGAATGGGACGTTACGCAAAGCGCGTAAATGGGCTTCCACCCCCCTTTTACAGCGTTTCTTTAGGAGTTTTTTTTGCTGAAATCATGTCCCATAAGCAACAAAAGAAGACTATTAACGAAGCTGAAGCTTTGGACAAGATTTTTTCCATATTTCAATTATTGTGCCAAATTGTGCCAAACTGTGCCAACATGGATTACGCCTGAACTTTGTTCAATCAAAACCTGTACAGAATATTAGTTTCTTGTAGTATGGACACCAAACTTGCTACAGATGTCCTTCACATGTAGTGGTTACAATTGATTGTGTTTATTTGCTTGTTTATATTAGAGGAAACATGTTTTTTTTTTTGGAGTTCATTTTTTGGCCAATTCAACATCATTTACTCTTACCCAGTGTTCTTGACTGTCAAATTAACTCATCCACACCACCCCCCAAGAACCCTTCTTCATTTTGATACCAAGATTTGCAGTTTAGTTTTAGTTTGTAAAAGTTGAGAAATGCCTTATAAAGTGAAGGTATAGGATTTTCGGAAAAGGGCTTAAGAGGTTATTAATAATAACTGCAAATTTTTGTAGCTACAACTGACTACTTGAAGCTTATCATGACGTCAACGCAGATATTTTAGGTTACGAAATGAGTGGCGTGTCATCTCAACTGACTGTTATGTGCGAGAGATGGTTAAAGAGGTTAGCCCTTCGTTAATCTTTGAATGCGCTGTTAAATATTAGATGAGATGAGTTGCAACTTCAAGAATCGCTAGCACCATCTTTCCCATAAATCCACCTCCAGTGGACAAGGCCACTCATTTCTGTTTGGAGTAGAGCAATTTCCTTGTGCATTACAGAAGAAGGAGCAGTGTGTAATGGACATTTAACAGCTCTCTGACAAATTCTGTGCTCATGTTATCTTCACCGGACAGAAAAGCTGGGCAGTCTGATGCTTTGAGTGGAAGATATTTATGAATCACTGAAAGCTAATGCAATTTACTTATATGTATTAGGCGTCCAGGATGCCAGCACAAATACAGAGGAAGTTTGTGGTCTGTAGCTTTTTATGTCGGCCTGTGAAGGTTTCTGCTATATTTAAATCTTGCATAATTTAGATTGTTGTACATTTTGTGTATATTTCAGAAAGTTACTCTCGGCTAAACTAGTTTTCTAGTTTTAAAGGGGCCATGAACTGCTTTTTTTTTCTCAGTTTTTTGTCTACGAGTTGTCTATTCTTTCTCCATACCCCGTTTGAGATAATAAATTTTGCAGTAGTGAAAACTATTCAGCTTTTCGTTTTACAGCATGTTTAGCAAAGCTCTGCTTTTCACTTCATAAATGTGGTTTTCCATAAATTTTACCACATTTTTCTTGAACTCAGAGGCTTAGAAGTCAAAATTGAATAGTAGCTAAACATGAAAATGCTCACTGTACTTGAAAAAAGTCACAATCCACGGAACTGTAGTTGGCACCGTTTGCTCTCTGTTCTCCTTGACTACACCACTTCAATCATATTGTTATAGCCTTATTCAGTTGTAGTTTCTATTGCTTTACTTTGTTTTTTTTATTTGTTTTCATTTTTGTACCCCATCCTTACTACACTTACTACGTTTGCACTCACTAAAGCAAATTCCTGAAACCTCTTCATTAAATGGCACTAAACACAATTCTATGTACAATCTGTTCTGCTCATCCCTTCTCCTTTGGGATCTTCATTGCAGTAAGCATCACAACTGTTCCCATGGGACAAGTACTGAAAGGTGTATTGACGTCATATTCATTTAATGGCCCCAGCCCATGCTCCTTGAACTCTCTGCTGATGAACCCTGCATTGAATTCAGGCCTGGCGATTCTCACCATGTGATGAAACCTAGGCCTGGGTTTGTGCCCAAGGATCCACTGTTCCCTCTCAGAAGTGAACCTGCAAGCCATGCTTAGGGAGACCTGGACAGCGCTAGGGGTCAAGGTGGTTCCGCACTGCGTGGGTGACCCCTTGTAAGTCGTCGACCAGCTGGTCACATATCAAACCACTGGGGCTTTCCTTTCCACCTCACCCTGCAGATTTGTTTTCCCCATTTTTGTGCATGGTATCTCCGAGTTCGTTTGGTTCTTGTGCTGTCTCTGTGCTCCCTTCCTGGAATGGTTAAGTGTGTTCTCCTATTTTGGTAAAAGGTTAGGTTGAGTCGTGTCCCTTCTGCTTAGAGAAGATGAAGTAACTTACCTTGTCAAGGTCATGGCAAAGGGACATAAATCTTCATACAGGGGTTAACCTAGGTGTTTCTTGTTATGGCAAGATTGACAACAGCAACAGGGCACAAGGTGGTTTTACTGCATCAAAAGGTCAAGGGTCAAGACTGGGTTTCCACACTGGGTTGTTTCAAGTTCTTTTGAAGAGCCACGTTGAGGATCGTAGATGCAGTGGTTGACCAAAGGGCTCAGAGCCGGCAGAATTCAGTTGAACCCAGGTACACCGACTGTCCCAAAAGGTCTGGCCAGAAGTGGTCTTCATGAAATGCAAAAAGCCTTTCCTCTGATATGAGGTACACAAACATGGGGTGAAATTAAATATCTGGCTATTGAAGAAGACAGTTTCTCCATGGATGGGCTGGGGAGAAGTACAAAAACGAGTGTCAACACTGAAGCATGTTTAGAGCTGCATTTCTGGAAAGCAAATGGAGTTGTACATTTGATCAGGATTAATAGTGTTCTTAATGCTGTGAAAAGCAACAGGTAGGTGAATAATTGGCCATTCTAAATTTTATTCTGCAGCAGGACAACTCCCCTAAATATACAGCCAAAGTTATTATGAAGATCTGTGGTTAGTTCCCCAAGAAACAGCTGAGTTTCTTCATAAACTGTGTACAAGTGTACCTAGAAGAACTGCCTGCGTCTTGAAGACAAAGGGTGGCCACACCAACTATTCATACCACATACTTTTGTTCATTTGTTCCCAGCATTTGTTACGTTCACATCTGCCTAAAACGTTTGCTCAGTGTTGTACGTCTTCATTAAACATTAAAGAAGAAATAAAGGGCATTCACAAACAAAAGTTGTTCACCATTTTTGCCTGCACACATTGTATTGTTGGGGTAGCAGTTGAGTGCGTTGTCTTTAGATGAATGTAGACCGGTGAGATGACTCAAAAGCAAACAGTGAAGCAGGAGTAATTCTTCACGTTGAATAGACAGAAAACAGCATTGACATCAGGGGTAAACAAATGGACAGAGAAGGCCTTTTCAACATGGATGGAGCATGAAGGGTTGCACCTGTTAGACTCTCAAAATAATTTTCCAGTTGTTTTTGATAAATGGCCAGCAATTAAGAGCCATTGAATTGCTTTTTTTCAAAGGTTTTGTCATACATATAGCATTAAGAGATTAACAGATCGATGAATTTGGTTGGCAAATTCTTTCTCTTACAGTTAGTAATAAGTTATTTGTATTGCTTGTACTGAGCTCTGGATTATACCCATTTAAAAAGGATGTACAGTGTGAAAAGGGATATCAAGTAAGGTTTGCTGAAACCTTGAATACTAATCTTACCTCAGATGGGGGCCGAAAGTCCTTTTTTGGGTCTTTTTCTTGTATGCGGTGCGCTAGACTCTTACAGCTGATAGGTTTGTGAATGCTTTCAGCTGAACTGTGCTTTTGCTTCAGTGAGTGTGGAAATCTATGCTAGTACACAAAGGCCTCATGCGTGGGACGTGCTGTAGGAGGCTTGCACAAGGCCAGGACTTTGCTGCTCACCTGTAAAGAAATGCAAGGACACTCTTGCAGGCAGAGAACTTATTGTGCTTCAAACATATTAACATCCTGTAAAAAAAAAACATTGACTGCTCTAGTCTTGCATTTTCACACATTTCAAATCACTGTTTTTAAGAGATTCGAAGAGTTATGAATTTCATTAAAGAATCATCTATATTCACCTATAACTTCATTTTGAAAGTTAATTATCTGGTATTTGAAGTTTACAACAACTGGAAACACTTGACTTATCTTTTAATTCAGTTTTTCTTTAACAGATTTTTAAACGACTCAGTAATGAATTGTTTTGTGACTCATTCGTACGAAACTTTACGTGATGCAACCTGTTCGAATCATCTGCTCTGATTGGATACTGCATGTCACACGCATCTCTGAAACAGGCGTCTAACAATAAACATTACGCTACTTTTATTGATCATACATTATGTAAAAAGTGCATTAAAAGTCAACAACACCTCATCAGTATGAACCTTGGCGCTGAGAGTAGGAGGAGTTTTGTTTAAAACATGAATGGATGACACGTCGGTGGTGGGAGGGGTCTAGTATTGGGTGATGCTTTTGAGGTAAAGATTCGGTTTGAAGAAAAAACTTGTTTCAACGTCTCGGAGTCGACTAGTGGCAAAGACTAGAACTCAACACACAGAGCACCTTCACATTTAAAACCCAATGTTCCTCCATCTTAGAGCAGCATTATACTGCATGAACGATCAATTTTAATTAATGACCATATGAGCTCTTTAAGGTTAACCATTAGGTTAACCAAAATTAACCATTTTTGCACAAAATGTCATTTTCATGACATTTTATGTAGACATTTACTTAGTTTTCTTGGGAGTTTGTGAAGTTCCTCTCGGATTGGTCAGGATATTCATGTTAGGACCTACTTCAATCTACTAGCCCTGTCTGTCTGCTCAAAGTGACTGTGTAATAAACAAACCTGAGAGATGCAGAGGCTGGTGGTAAATATGACCATAAAATGAAGATTCACGATGACACTTGCTGCAGTTCTTTTAAACTATGCGCAGATAAGCGTTATATCTTTCTCTGATTGCTTTGAATAAAAAGAGCAGATGTCTCTCCAAATCTAATTTGGGAAAAGACTCACTACTTAGGATCTTCAGCCTGATTTTTCAAGATTTCAACTGTGTTTGGTTTATGTAAGTTGTTTTCAAGTGTGTGTGACAGGATGCAATTGGTACTTCCTGTTTAACTGAGCATTGAGCCATTATCACGAAGGGGGCGGAGCGTTATTATTATTAATCATTACGCTTTACTTTTTAAACTAACTTTCCCCCCAAGGGTTGGGGCTGATAAAAGTAGTGTATTTTGGCTCTCGTGTGGACATTGCAATGCATTTCTGAGACACACATTGGTGTACAGGAAGTCAACGATTGTAAATGTAAAACCATATAATTTTACGCCTATAATCTACACAGGCTTTTTACACCGTGTATTGTTAATCCAACACTTTTTTTAAAAGTATTTATTGGTTTTTCATTTCAACAGACAGGACAGTAGAGGGAGACAGGAAGAAAGGCAGAGAGAGAATGGGGTGGGATGGGAAAGACGACTCGAACCTGCGTTGCCCTGCGCAACCGCGCTTACATGTCCTGCCCACCGTCCACTACACCACGGGCCAAGACGATCCAACACTTTTTTACTGTGTTGATTTTACTGTGTGTGTGTGTGTGTGTGTGTGTGTGTGTGTGTGTGCGTGCGTGTGTATGTGTGTGCGTGCATGTGTAGATAGATAGATAGATAGACAGACAGACAGATAGCAATGAAGGATGTAGTAAAACGCTGTTAACTATTTCTCTCTATCTCTCTCTCTCTTTCAGTGGGTGGCATTTGCTTCTCTGTTCTTCATTCTGGTTTCCATAACCACCTTCTGCTTGGAGACCCACGAAGCCTTCAACCCCATTGTTAACCGCACATCCATAAACCCCAAAGACAACAGCACCAGGTTTCACTTGGAGACAGAGACTGTGGTTTACCTAACCTACATTGAGGGGGTCTGTGTGGTGTGGTTCACCTTTGAGTTTCTCATGCGCATCACCTTTTGCCCAGACAAAAAGAAGTTCATCAAAAACACCCTAAACATCATAGACTTTGTGGCCATTCTGCCATTTTATTTGGAGGTGGGACTGAGTGGGCTGTCCTCTTCAGAAGCAAAGGACGTTCTAGGTTTCCTCAGAGTGGTTCGTTTCGTTCGCATTCTCAGAATCTTCAAGCTGACACGACACTTTGTAGGCCTTCGGGTCCTAGGACACACCCTCCGTGCCAGCACAAATGAGTTCCTCCTGCTCATCATCTTTCTCGCACTCGGAGTGCTCATCTTTGCCACCATGATCTACTATGCCGAGAGAATTGGAGCCAACCCAAATGACCCACGTGCCAGTGAGCACACCCACTTTAAAAACATCCCCATCGGATTCTGGTGGGCTGTTGTGACCATGACCACTCTGGGCTATGGAGACATGTTTCCTCAGACTTGGTCGGGCATGTTGGTGGGTGCACTGTGTGCTTTGGCGGGTGTATTGACGATTGCAATGCCTGTGCCGGTCATCGTCAATAACTTTGGCATGTACTACTCTCTAGCCATGGCTAAGCAGAAGCTACCAAAGAAAAAGAACAAGCATATTCCCCGTGCCCCCCAGCTGGGCTCATCCAATTACTGCAAGTCTGCCATGAACTCAACCCAGCACAGCCCACAGAGCGAACACTGCACTGTTGCAGCACAGGAGGAGATTTTAGAAATGAGCAGAGCAGGTAGGACACTTTTTGAATTGATTTTCTTCTGAATGAATGTAACTTTCCTTCCTTAACATGTAACCTGTTTTCAAAACTGCGTTTGGGATTTGTTCACGCACAGCTCAGCCACCTGGAGACATTCTAACGTCTCATCAGTCACACTGCCCTATACACGTCTCCGATAAAAGATGCACATAGAATTTAACGCACATCCTCACCATAGTTGCATAACAACCAATGCCCTGTGCAACGTTTAGCTCTCTGTATGTTTTTCCAGGAGCCTCCTGTGAGGATAAATTATTTCCAGCTAAACAATCTGGGGATTGCGCTTTGCTGTTTGGCTTTGTCTAACAACTTGTCTATGCACTGATGATGCACCTATCCACTGTTTATTTACCTATCCAACGTTTTTAAGTCATGAATTTGAAATTGCATGGCTTTACGTTATTCACATATTATACACGCCTGGCGACCAGTCCTGGGTGTACCCCCTGCCTCTTGCCCGGAGTGAGCTGGAGATAGGCACCAGCAGACCCCTTTGATCCCGAAAGGGACAATGCGGGTAAGAAGACGAATGAATGAATTTTGTATACGCACATAAAGTTACTTGCCTCTCAATGTACTATGAATTTGGTTTTTGGCAAAGATCTTCAGGTGTAATCCATGTCTTGCATTAATGTAAGTCATGGGCTTAGTGGGAAATAATCCACCAATTGGTAGAGAAGAAACCATGTCACAAAACCTAGGGGTTATATTGTATGCCTATGTGTCTCTAAATGAACAAATAATCCTGAATTATTAAAACTTCAACATATCACTTTAAACTCTATGTGGCTAGAAAACTGTAATGCGCTTTTCTCTGTGCCGGGTCCAGGAATACAGATTCATCTCCCTAGTCTCAAGGTCTCTCTACACTGGTAACCCTTTTCTATCTTTTTATTTTGTGAGAACAGACCCCTATGGAACTCATGGTTCTTTAGACAAATGCAACAAGTTTGCACAGAAATGGGATCAGCTCTTCTCCCAGCCATCAGCTCTCATGTGTAACTTCAATCAAAAGCCATGCCTAGATAAAGACTTCCTAAAGGTTTTAAACGTCTCGCTTCTTTCGGGTACCTTTCCAAAGACTGCAATTGTAAAAGCACTCCTGAAAAAGCGAAATCGACGCCATAATGAACAACTAAAGGTGGAACAATCTCAAATCTTACATTTATTGGAAATTTTTTTGAAAATATTGTATTAAATCAACTTAACCAGTACCTGAGTTCAAAGGAGCAGTTGGATATTTTTCAACTGGGTTTCCGAACTCCTCACAGCACAGAGACAGCTCTGCTAAAGATGATAAACAAAATCCACTCAAATGGAGACTCAGGAAAGGAGGCTGTGCTGGTTTTACTTGGCTTGAGTGCTGCCTATGACACAGTCAAAGCATTGCTGGGATACTTAGGGAAGATTTTTCTGGGTGAGATGAGGTGGATGTGGATAGTTTCACGTGGAGTCCCCCAAGGCTCAGTTCTTGCGCCCCTTTTGTTCAGCCTGTTCCTACTAGCAAAAATGATTATCATAGTTATGCTAATGACACTCAGATTTATTGAGCCCTTTCTCCAAACGACTGCAGCCCTGTAAACTCCTGTAAATAAAAAAAGACAAAACTGAACTCATTGCTTTTGGGAACAAAGTGGAGGTTCTCAAGGTGAACAGATACCTTAGCTCTAATGCTGTCACAACTAAAAATCTCGGGCTAATTCTGGAAACTGATCTGAGGTTCGTCAGCCATGTCAGAGCAATACCCAAATCTCAGAAACATTGCAAGGATTAGAAGCTTTGTTTCCAGTCAGGAGCTAGAGAAACTAGTCTATGTTTCATCACTAGCAGCTGGACTATGGCAATGGTCTCCTCACTGGCCTCCCCAAAAAGACCATTAGAGAGCTTCTGCTCGTTCATAATGCCCAGACTCTAATAAGAACTGTGCGTATGAACTCTGAGCTTTTTATTCCCCTTAACTACATTTGGGCACTGCACTCCTCGTTTAAGTAGCTGTTGGGGTGACTGAAAGGTCACGCCCGCATGTTCTCTGACTCCAGCTCTGTCCCGAGAAAGGAGATAACCCGCCAAGAGTCAGATGATCCCGGATGATCTAAGTAACGAAGCACAATGTTCCAAAGTCCTATCAGCTTTTTAAAAAGGGCAGCGATCACCTCTCTCAGGAATGAGGCTTCCTGAAACCTGGAGTGCTTGTGTACAAACTGAAATGTGTAGCCATGACGGATTATCCAAACTACGGGAACATTCCGGTCAGGCTCTGACAGGGGTTCTAATGTGGACGTGCCTTGGCAGAGCTGCAGGGGACTTGATGGCAGAATCACAGGGGAGAGGGCTTAACCCTGGGAGCAGTCTCTGCCATGGACAGCAGATGACCTACCCAAGGAACCATACTAGATGACTGCCAGATCCAATTAACTCGGGAAGAAAACTTGCTCTTTTAATGACACTATGGGCATCGATACCCCGAGGGGTAGTGACGAGTTGTTTGTGGTGTTCTCCCCCCTCCAAGGGGAGCTGGGTCGATGGTCGGATCCTGGAAAAGCAAGATGAAGTCACCATCTTCAGGAGCACTTCAGGAGAAGACCTCATCTGCCTCCAAGATAGCCCTGAGGATGGCCTCACCTGGGCGAAGGGTGATCTCTTCTGCGATGCTCTGAGGGATCATTCCCAGAGTCGATCACACGATATACATCGTACGACATGACCGACTGAAAGAGAACAGCATAAACAAAATCGCCGTAACGTAGTTTTTGACATGCAGTAATGTAAACAATACATTAATATGGTTAAACTGTAATTTTTCATAATTTCAATGATTTTAAAATAAAATGATGTGTAGACGTAAAGGGAATGATATCCCAATGTGGTGAAATTGTACTCCTGAACACCATTAGTCTCTGTGGTACACATTTTTAAATAAAGGAAGTGGAGATTATTTCAGTATGTTAGACAATGGCAGACAACATAAATCATTCAATATTTTTTTTATAAATTGTAAAGGTAACAAACTTTAACGGTGACTTTAGATAATTCTGGTTAGTTTCTCTTGTGCTGTGTGATTTTCTATCAATTCAGCTCTCAATACTTTCAATAAACATCAAACATTTTTCAGACTTAAGAGATTATTGAAACCACTGCAGCAAACCGTCAACTATCTCTTGATGAGGTTATGAGAGCCTTTCTTTTGGAGCACTCGTCAAGAGATTTAATGGAGCACTGTGAAAGAGTAAAGAGATGAGCTCGTCTAATCACGCTGTCCAAAGCATCTGAATTCAAAAGGGAGACTTTTGCGATGTTTTAAATGTACCATTTTCTACGTTTGTATAGGCATAATTAAATCATAGCCTCTAGCTTTAACAAATTCTAAATTATTGATGCATTTTTTTACAATTGGAGAGAGATCCCTGGTGCAATGGGGAAATTAAATATTATTAAAACAATGCACTTGTTCCAAAGCCCTTGACATTATAAACACTTAGCTTCAAAAACTCACTCATAGAGTTGTGCGATTAACATTATAGGAAAACAAGAGTCCATTCTCCAGACTGCATTGGAGAGTTTATGCTTTCTGTTTTCACAAAATCTCTTTATTATTTTACCGTGTGTTTGACACTGTTCTGGAGCCTGTTGCTATGGCTACAGTGTCTACGCAGTCACACAATAAGAATTGCACTCTGCTGCAGTCATTCAGTCACTGTTCACACCATACTACACACAGTTAGATGAGCTGGCGACGAATCTGCCACAAATCAATGGTTTTTATGGATACAATGTATTTAGGTGACACTGAAAATGAATCCAAATAATTTTAGCCACCTTTGTCAGAAACTTAAATAATATGCATTACAATGCAATTTTACTCAAGGTCTAC
This sequence comes from Danionella cerebrum, assembly GCA_007224835.1. Lineage (NCBI taxonomy): Eukaryota > Metazoa > Chordata > Actinopteri > Cypriniformes > Danionidae > Danionella > Danionella cerebrum. The sequence goes on along the minus strand of SRMA01026831.1, from coordinate 839,064 downwards.
ATTTTTAATGCGGTCACATTGAAAATGACATTGCAGATGGCACAGAGGCCTTGGTGATCATCTCCATTCATTTGACTTTGGGCAGAGAACTGCAAGAGTCACCAGCACATAGAGTGAAGGCATCTGTTGAATTGGCTACAGTCGTGGAGAAACACAGGCTTACAATCACTGTTTGAGATGAGTCAACACTCTGGCGTCCATCGAAAGAGCCTCTACGCATCCCTGCCGTGTAGTTACTTCTAATTCAGAGGTCTCCCGAGATAGAAGAGTTGAGTAATTATCTTAATGCTCTTGACCCTCAACAATTGATCATTTCCCTCTCACACTTAACACATCTAGCATAATGACATTTCCAGGGTGCAACTTGATCTCTTCGTAAACTGTGTAATTTAAACAGAACGTATAAGTTGTATTGTATATATCATTATTTGATACGATATTAAACATTGTATTCCGTTTAGAAGGTTGCCGGTTCATGGTAATACCATCGACTCATCTCCCCTTCGAGGAGAGGAGGGGGGCGCACACCACACACAGCTCGTCACTACCCCCCGGGGTATCGATACCCACAGTGACATAAAAAGAGCAAGTTTTCTTCCCGAGTTAAATGGATCTGGCAGTCATCTAGTATGGTTCCTTGGGTAGGTCATCTGCTGTCCATGGCAGAGACTACTCCCAGGGTCAAGCCCTCTCCCCTGTAATTCCGCCATCCCTGCAACGTCCACATTAGAACCTCTGTCAGAGCCTGAGCGGAAGCTTCCCGTTGTTTATCAATCCTGAAACAGTAAAGTAGACGACTTTTTTTAGACACTGGAGATGTCTTGATGTCTAATTAACCAATCTCAGCCTTTTTGCTCTTACTTGTTGGCAACCAAGGCAAACTTTGAGCCCTTCAATTTAACTCAAAATGAAACGCCATGCCCACACCTTTTCTATTATTTTTTCAAATATTGGCCGTCCCTCTAGGACCACTCACCTCATACATTTAGTATAGGCTTTGGTTTATTTGTAGGGTTTTATTCTTAAGGCCTCTACACACCGGTCCAAATTGAGATTTGCATGAGTCTCCTGATTGCTTTTCAGCAGGGTGCTATTCGTCTGCGTCAAGGAAATATTGATGCAATGACAATCCCTACCTGAAGATAGCGTTTGCCCTACAACAGATGCTCACCGCGCCAAACAGGGAAATAGGAAAGAAGAACAGCAAGAAGTAGACCACAGAGATGAAATGAAACACATGGAAATAAGCCGTCTGTGGCTGATCACCGGGAGCTGTTTGTCAAAAATGTGGAGAAAATGTAGGATTTGTAGTGAGCCATTTCAGTCCGATGTGTGATGTCGTGTTGGTGCCCATGGTTTAATATTGAGGCGCGTTGTAGCATGAAACTTTGTAATGAAAAATCAGGTCGATGTGTAGAGGCCCTTAGTGGATAGATTTCGGGCCTCCATTCCCTGTGTCCTGTGCACAGTGTTGATAAGTTTTACTTGGTCTCTGTTTGCACATGCTCAGTGTGGGAATGAGTGGGATCTGGTTGACAGGCGTAAACAAACCCTCCAGGAGTGGATTGGTTGAGTGGCGTAAAGTCATTGGGTTGTTGCCAGGTCTCAGTTAGACACAAAAAGTCAAGGTTGCGATCGCTGAGGACGTCCTGGACAACATGTCCCTTGCTCGTAAGTGAGCGGATGTTTAAAAGTCGAAGTTGATCTTGATGTTGTCAGAACGTACATCAGTGTTAGCCGACCGGGCTAGGTTGGCTAAAACTCTGTGGCTGACAGTCCGACCGGTGATCTCCGAAGGACGATGAAAATGGGACCAAATGGACTTTATTTGTGTCGATGAGCCCTGGTGAGCACTCCGTCTGGATCCACGGTGAATATATCTCCGGCGGGGCAGGAATGCGATGTCTGGATAGAGATGCAGCACATCTGGCAAAGGCGCAGAGAGATGGAGCCGCAGGCGATGTAATTCAGCAGCCGTATACTGGAACAATCCCATCGCAGGCTGGTAGACAAGCGTCAGGAGACACCAGGCAACCACAAGCCAAAAGTACAATTTGCCAGACGATAGCTTGTACATTGTGGAGCAGACGCTGACAACTTAGATGCGCAGGTGAGCAGAAACCAAAAGTACCACAGGCGCAGAGCAGGTAAAATCCATAAAACTCAAGGACAGTGGAATTGTCCGAGTTTAGTGAAATCGGTTCGACTTTAGATGGTGATTGTTGAGCAATATTTAAAAAGTTTAAAAAGTTTTACCGGTGAGCAGCGGCAACAGATCATACCAGCGTTCACTCAGACCGGAAGTTGAGCTATTGTCTGTCACAGAGCTCTCTGGGTTGCGTCCGAAACAAGTCCTTTTCGATGGTCCGAGTGCTTTTCTTACGACCGTACGATTGCTGCCCGTGACCTCGTAGTGAGGGGTTAATCGTAGCCTCATGTGAACTGTATGACACACGATTAGCCGATTATCGGGCAGATCTCCAAAATCGTCACACAACTGCAAAATCCACTCAAAATGAATTGCACAGTGTCCAGCTTTAGTTGTGGCTTTCAGTCTTCATGCCAGTGGTGTTAAACTGGGTTGAGGTTCAGAACTCTGTGCAGACAATTTAAGTTCACATCTGTGTGCAAATACAGTTCAAACAAAAAGGAGTTCTTGTTCCCTCTCCAGGTTCTGCTGGTGGCTATCTCCAGTGCACTTTGGGCAAAAGACAGGGGTATACCAAGTCGCAGAGCAAAACACACATTTACACCTAAGGGGATTTAGATTATTCAATTAACCTGCTAAAAACTCCTTCCAGGACGAAACCGGCAACCTTTGAAGACGTTTAAACAACTTTTTTATTAAATATTCCACATAATATTTAATATAATTGTGTCTCGTTTTTAAATGTTAAGTACATATAAGGTATTACAATATATAAATACAATTTATAAACATATTTTTGTCTTGTAGTAATACTTTGAAAAAAACAAGATTGTTGACAGGAAATTGCTGATTGTGTGAATTTGTGAGTTAAAGAAGCGCATTTTGTACAGTGGTACCCTGAGATACGAATGCTTCGAGTTACGAAATGTTCGAGATATGATCTTGCGGGAAATTTATTGCTTCGAGATGCGAGAAAAATTTGAGATATGAAGAAACACCAAGAGTTCTGCTCTATTATCCGCTTGTTAAGTCTGATGTCGTGCTGCGCTTCCAGGTCCTAGCGCTTCGTTCTCCCAGTGCAGTCAGTGTGCTTTAAAGGGGCATAAACTACTTTAAATTAGTTTTAAATCGAGGGAAACATTATGTATAGATTACTAATAATGTGTTAGAACAAATGTTAGAGTCAAAGTGTCGTAAAATAAATAACGTTTCGACGTGGAAAGTGGTGTTCTGTAGCGAAAGTTAGAGAAACCCTGTGATGCGTTCTCAGAAGCGCTGTCCCATACGCTCGCTACTGTTTGCGCTTGTGATTGAAACCGTTTTGCTGTTCGTAATTCGTGAAATAACTCGAGAAAGTTATACGTAGTGCCGTAACGTTTTCTGCCACCCTATCCACCTCCTCTGACACATCGCCTAACTCAAGGTAAGGTTTCACATTTTCCACACCCTGTAACGGATTAATTTCCTATCTCGGGGTACCACTGTATTAATGTAAAATTGAGTATCATACGTAGCATATTTTTATTTTTATCAGTAGCATATTTTTTGGGATGTTAATTCTAATACTTTTTACGTAATATTAACGTGTTTTGGGGTTGTATTACAAAAGAAATGTAAATGCTTATTTGTCTACATTCTAAATGTATGTGTGAGTGTGAATGTTAATGTAATAGTTTTTGGAAGATGTAACCCCAAGGCAAAAGGATCATGGCAGCAGATAAATGTCACACTTTGCTCACAAATGTAAGCTATTCCTTCGGCTGAGAACCTGCATATTTGCAAATACATGTCGGGAAAGACTCAAGGATTTTGTCTGTCACTAAAAACTCTTTCCCTAGCAAGGGCTCAAACCCAGGATTGGTGCAAATTAATTCTAAACTTAGCTGGCTTGCCAGTTAATTTGGCTTCTTGGTACAGGCCCCAGGTTTCCTTCTGTGGGTGTTATGGGTTGGTCAAAAACGAGGCGCGTGCTGAAAGTGAGGGGGTTGATGAAGAGAAAGGAAGATTTGAGGATGTTAATGCTTGAAGCAGAAATAGCAGTGAGGAAGTAGGGCAGACGCCCCTGCAGATCCATCCGTTACTGAGCTCCACTGTTCATCTCAGATGTAAATAATAATTACAGAGTGTGTGTTTAAAGGCAGCAGCCTCTCCTTCATGTGCAATTACATCTGACTATTCCCACTTGAACTGATAACATTTAATGTTGTAGCCTGCTGCTAGAAGTTCCAAAAATGACATTTTATGCATTAGTTCATAGTAATGTTGACCTAGCTGTGATTTATTAGATATGAATTCCCTTTACAGACCACACGTTTACATTTTGAGAAGCGACAGAGTCAAACTGTTCATCGAACAAAATTCATGAACTCAGGACAATATTCACCAAGAAAATAATTGGTAGCTCAGTACTTAGTAGTTCAAGGACTGAAATCCAGGCGTACACACAACTGACTGGCAGAAGAAAACACTCTCTTGTGTTTTTTTTGTTTTTTTTTATTGTTTGTGGGTTCAAACACGTCTTTCCCTCACCTAATGTGATATTACTAGAAGTTCTATGCTTGAAGATGCCACTTTGATTCTTGTGATTTGTTTATTTTTGCAACAAGTTTCATTGTGCATTGATGGCTTGCATTCTCTTCAAATATAGAGTAACTGGGTTCCTCTGTCTCTCTTGCTACAGCCTTGAAGTTTCTTACATTTGCTTGTGTGTTTGAAGATCCCAAGCTGAATGGTGATGCAGCTAAAGCAGCTCTGGCCAATGAGGACTGTCCCCACATTGACCAAGCCATATCCCCCGACGATGGGCAGATCTTCAACCCAAACGAGGCACGCGGAGACACGCCATGCTTCCTGCTCAATGCTGCCATACAATCTAGAAACACAGGCACCCGTGTGCGGAAGGGTATGTACCCCTTTGTGTGTAGCTACTGGACACACGCACACACACACACACACAAACACAGAAATAATACACACACACACACACACACACACACACACACACATACATATTCATATTAAAATGCGTCCATGAGCATTAGAAAACAAGTCCAAACGGGCCGATAAAAGCAGAGCACGCCCACAGCAGACAGTTTATTATCATTCAGTGCTGTTTCGTTACCAAAGAGAGCAAAATTATTCAGAATAAACTGAGAATTTTGATTTAATTTATTTTTGTTACTTATTTTATATTAATCAATCAATCGGAATTGTTTAGAGTCAGCGTCTCTTTAAGACCATGGCTTATCTTTTTGTTACAGCCCATGCTGCATAATGTCAGTGTTATATTAGCAAACATACAGCTGCCTATTGCGCCCAACGTTAATCTTCCCTTTTTTTCTGTTTTTCTTTGTTGTTTGTTTTTTACTCGTTTCTTCACACACTGTGGTTTGCGTCTGTGTTTGTATCTCCCTCCATCTCTCCCGTCTTCTTTACACTGTGTGGTCGACTCTTAGCTGGAATATTCTCAGGGAGGTCAGGCATCGAAGCAGCCGGCGCGGCGCATGGCACACAGGGTTACCCGCTGCTGCAGCTAGGCTGGGTACACAGTCCAGAGGACAGCCATGCACGGCTCACCACCTGATATCCAACTCTGTTTCAATCTTGTGTTTTCAAACCCCTCTTAACAGCCTTAGATTAAGAAAGGTCTATGTAGCTTTGCAAGTTTCTGATTAAAGTCAGCAAATATAGAGGTGACAATGCCAACATGCTTTGCTGATGTCAGTAGGCAATATTCAATATTTTCAGTAGACTCCTAAAAACACATCAGCCATCAATCTCTTACATTATTATTCTATATCCTAATGCTCTGTCTGTCTGTGACCTTTGACATTTTGCTCTGTGTGAGCATGCTCTGTTTGACTTGAGATCCACAGTCAAAAGTGCCACAAGATGGCCAAAGCCCTTTCCAAACAGATCCACACTCAATCTTCCTGACAACTTCCTGTTTATATGTTGGTGTGGGTTAGAGAGATCTGTGTGTGAAGGTGTGTGGGTGTAGGTGCATGCATGCACTGTGTTGTAGCTGTATGCTGTGCATGCACTGGGACAGAGCTCCGGCTTCATGAGCCACACTGTCCCAACGCCTGTTTGGTTTTGGATGAGAGTGAAGGCTTGGATTAATACTTTTTCATTTTGAGTCACAGAATTACAACACTAACCTGTTTAGCATTCGTTGTCGTGGGTGGGACTCTACATTCAATGGGTGGGGCTTAACCCATCTGCTGACAGAGGCACTTGAAATTCAAGGGCAATCTCTGAGTAAACTCATAGACTTCTGTTTTAACGTCACTCGTGCTCACTCAAACCTGTAGCAGTTTACCGTAACAGAGAAACATACGGCGTACATTTTTGTGGCAGTCAGAGGTGAAAACAAACAAAACAACAAAAACGCTGAATATATAGAGAATAATGAAGAAAGGGGAGAAAATAATGAATTAGGAAGACGATGCTGCAGCAAAAAAAAGTTAGGATCATTATACGTGACAATTGGCAGACACAAAGGAAAGAAAAGACAGGAAAATGAAAAGAAAAAATTTGTAAACCAATAAATAAAAGTATTAGAAAAGACAAAACTAATAGAGTATTATTCAACATGTGCGAAATGTAACAGTGATAAAACTGTAGACTACGCATTACATCATCAAACACAAAATAAAGACATTTTGTAATCAACATTGCAGGATCGTCTTAATGCTGTGCCCATGCTCTCGATGGAAAAACTATCCCTGAATTTCAACCGAGTTTTAGAAGGGCAAAATGTAAAACACTAATTGTGATTTGCTTCATATGTTTTGGATCAACTTTCGTTGCATGTTATCCACCCCCGTGAGAATACTTTGTGGAAACTATACACAAACAATAAAAGTAACTAATCCTCTGACCTTTTTTTTCTCTATACTCACTTTAATTAATCTGAATTATTTCAGATCATTGTGACTCAAAATGATTGCAAAAGATCCCATACTGAACATTTGCAAAACATTTGATTCAATTCAATTAGAAAGTATAAAAAGCTGAACAGTCGAGTTCTCCCCAGAGCTATGAATCCACAGCCTTCTTCGCTCCCTCTAATATTTAACAATGGATCTGTGTGCCTGATCTTGCACAAAGACTGCATGCCATTTGAAACCCTTTAAACCTGACCCTTAGCAGCTGAACTGGTGTGGAGAAAGCTGAGAGCGGTCAAGACCAAACCCTTGTGTGTCAGCAACTGCCATGTGCACATTTCTCTCCACCAAACCAAGGTTATCAAAAGTCCCGAAGCCTCGGCACCATAACCAGCAAAGCCCGAAAACTGGCCGAGGTGGTATCCATGTCCAGCGGCTCCTGCACTGCACCCAGGCTCCTCCAGCGCCCCCATTCTTCCATATCCTCTGTTCACTAGTTTCTCCTGCGCTGTTCGATTTGTCTGGTTTCCTGCTCCTTGTCTCCCGGACTTGTGCTTTTTGTCCCCTCCCCTTCCTTCTCCTCCGTTTTTGCTTATTTCTTGTCTCCATGTATCAACTGAACTCACATCAAGCCATCAGAGAGAAACAATAAGCTCCAAAAGGTCTCAGGGAAATATTTAGGTATATTTCAACTCCAGGGATGGGAACTTCAGAGCCAGAACCAGAACCACCACGTGTTTTTCATTGTAAATTTGGAGCTAATTTGCTGTTGCTTGACTCTGCGCTAAATGATAACCCTTTTTAATTCTATACTTTCACTTTGATCTCGTCAAGTCTTCCTTCTATCCCAGTTGTCTCTTTAACAGAACCTCAGGTAGGAGGTTCCAGGATTCCTTTTTTCTCTCCTATGCCGTCTGCGGTCTTCCTTTTCATTCACCCTATGCATTTCTGCACACCTCTATTTCTCCAACTGTAGCCTTGGATTTTCAAAGTGAGCGAAATCAATGTTTCGAAGGAAGGGGGAAGTTTTGTTTCCTTAGCCTATTTCCTCTTTATTCTGTGAGCTGAATGAAAGCAAGAGCCAATGGCAGGATGAGCCTGAGCAATCCCACACGTGCAAAGAGGAAACTGCCCTACACAACAATATGCAGTTAGAGGTGCTGAAAATGAACTGGGAAAGCACCAGTATCTCCAACTCTTGTTTACTCTTCTCCACAATGTCCCAAGGAGTTTCAGGCTGGAATCCGTACGAGCAACTGCGCAGAGAGATCTCCGTGCATCTGTGAGCATTTCTATTTTTGATTCTGACTGCGAGAGGAGTCTATTTGATGAGAACTTTTTGTTATGGAGCAACAACGAGAAAATGATTTGAGCGGACACTCAAACGGATGGTGGAACCCGCAGCGACGGATGGAGTTGACTCTTTCTGTACCTGTTCGTTTAAGCATGAGCTGCATGGTGTTGCACTTGGACAATGTTCTGTATCTGTTCTGGAGAAATGTACATAAATACTTTGCTGAAATTACATGTAGCCGTGCTTACACCGAGATGTTCAGAGAAGCATCTACTTTACTTCAGCACCAGAGTTCTTCTTTCTGTCTTTGTTGTTGACTTGTCTCTGGTCACATTCTCGCTGAGATGCCAGTGGTCAGGGTGCAAATTCCACTTTTGAGCTTAGTTTCTGTCTAGCATGCCTGTGATTCTGGGTGTTTAAGAGAAACAAAAAAACTGAGCAAAACGAGCTTTTTGTTTTCATTTCTTTTGTCGTCGGTGAATAAATCTGTTGTGGGCAAATGTTTTTTTTCACACATAAAGTGCTGACTTTGGCAGTGTTATTTCTGAAGGAAAAAGCATTTCTAGAAAAAACAAACTTCATTTGTTTGTTTTACATTTTCTCATTACTTTAAGACACTAAATGCAAAAAAGACAGATGTACAGTTACAATGTGAGAGATTTGTATGCAATTTACAAGTTTGGGGTAAACGTACGAACGAACGCATGCACCATGTTATGCAACTGCACAGAAAAATAGGAACCTGTGAATTGAACCACAGAGCATGAAATAAATTTTGTATGAATCCTGTTAGAGCGCCTGGGCTCTTTATGTTCTCTTGACAAGTGGAAATTCTGTTTTTCTCACTGGATGATGCACCAATTCTCACTTTGAGCCAAACAGGCACAAAGAGCTGGATTGGAGGTCCTGAAAGCAAGTGTGAAAAGACAAAACAGTGTCTCTAGATGGAGCAGCATGGCAGACTGCACGGATGATGAGCATGTGGATGAAAGAAAACAATAGAACGTTAGAAGAGACCCCTGAAACCCCTGCATGCTGCGAAGCAACTCAAGGTTTGTAAAAGCTCAAGGAGGTATGATGCAACAGCCTGCCGTATGCCTGCTCGCAAGTTTGTTATGTTAACTCTTCCTCCTCATCCTGACCCCTTCCATCTCTCTCTCTCTCTCTTCTCTGCAGAGTGTTTCGCTCATTCACTTGTCTGGGAAATAACTCATCTGTTGTCTCTCTTCTTTTTCATGTCTGTAGAGGCTACTGGGCACGGCCGGTCCAATCCGCCTGCATACTCTGTGTGTGTCATGAATCGTGGTGTTCCAACCACTGTGTGCATGGCGCAGAACGCTCCTCCCACTTCCTGATTACTTCCTAAAATAATTCCCTTTTTTTTCATCAATGAATGGAAGACTGCTGTCGGCACATGCTAAGGTGTGGCAGGAGGATACTTTCTGTGCTGGCAGACTTTGTCAACTTGTGGTGTTGTGGAAAGTGCATGTGTGTTTGTTCTCTCTGTGTTTGTGGTGTAAAGATGCTTTTGGTGTCGCTTGCGACTGACAAATATGTCTAGCTATAAACAATGTACCTATCTGTTTTATTTCAATCACTGAGTATTTTCACAATGCTGCCTTTAAAGCTCCCACCAATAGGGTTGTTTCTTGTCGTCGTCTTGCTGCTGCCGCTGCTGTAAGTTGCCTTCATTTGCTCTACGCACTTTTATAATCCAGGGCTCAACAATACACCTTCCTGCTGCCCTCACGTCCACATTCTCATTTAACATCTATTTACAAAGTGAGCAGATAGTCTTCATCCTTTCATACAGAATGATTCATGTATTGCCACAAATGACATCCGTCAAACCCAATTCTTACGTTCTGATGATAAAGTTTATATAGGTTTTCTAAGCATTTAATAATGTGAAAACAAGATTTTAAAATCCTCCTTAAAATGTGCCGGAAAGTGAACAGCAACCAGATGTAAAAGAAAACCTGCACTTTGTCTCTTACTGGTAGAGACTGGGGGCTGAGGTGGATTGGATTGAGTCAGCAGCATTCTAAGAGATCACACTTTTCAATCGCCATCATTTTTAGAGTCGAGCATTTAACGGCTAACCGAAAAATCCAGGATACATCGATATCGCCTGTGTTGGGTACAAAGTTACAAGGCAAGCTGTCAGACGCAGGGTATCGAGGAATAAGGTACGGTGGTTTAATTGGTAACACTGGTGGCCCCCTTTAAGCAACATTGGAAACTGGCAACACACAAATGTTAGGTTTGTACTTGAGACAGTTTAGTAACTACGCAGACAACTTTCTCCCTGCCTTGGGCCCATCAGGTTTAACGTAATGTTGAGTCCTGTGTTTGTGTTTGTTGTTGATGTGTCGTACTGAACCAGTGTGTAGGTATAATAATTTGGTATCTTTCCCTAAACTCATGATGGGGAGTGGCATCTGTAAATGATTGATGTAGGCTTTCCCTCAGCTGGTTCACTAGCAATGCAAAGATCGTGGGTTCGAACCCCAGGGAAAGCAAGAAATGTGTTCATTCCTTGAAATGTATGTTTTTTTGATCCAAAAATGTCTGCCATATCCATAAATGTTAATGAAATGCAGTGAGAGAAACATATTATGATAATTATTTGATTATTTTTGTTTTCAGGCTGATTTTTTTTTCTTGGTAATCAATTTATTTTTGTTAGTTTCAGCTGAAATTACGTTCATATTTTTGGCACAAAATTAATTCCATATTTCTCCTCCTTTAGCTAGGAAACACCCACTTCTGACGTGATGGCAGTGAATTTTCTGTAAACTTACTGGGTGATATGTAATGGGAACACTGCGAATGATCTACTATGGGAACAATCATCAGAGCTTCATAACTTCTTACAACAGGCCAATGAAGCACGTCATTGTGCGGTGTATTGATAAGCATACCACACAAAACTAATTCCATAAAGAAGTATATTGACGTTAATTGCAACACTTTCAAAACATTGTCACATCAAGGTTCTCTACCAACTCCGTCTATCCAGATCTTCACTAACAGCTGCTGTGTTTTAAGATTGTGTAAACTACATTGCCACTCTTCTATATCCTCCAATGTCACCAATTTTGAATGGTATCTTAAACATACCATAAAGTATGGTATACTAATTTTAGCAATGATATCTGCACCATAATTTGTCCTTGTGAAATAGCAAACACTAATGAATCCCAACTGCATGATGTTGAAGGTAATCGTAACAATACCTCAGTTTTACCCATGAGTCAATTCTTTTGTGCAACTCAAGTAGCATTTATCGGCATGATTCAAGTTTCACAGTGAACTATGTATAACCCAATCCTTTAAAATTATGCCTTAACAGTTTCATTCGAATTCCATTATATCCATTTGAATATATTCAAATTGAGTTTAAAAAAAGTTGAATAAAAGATTTGAATAACAGTGTTGTGTGCTCTCTTAATTTTGTGCTTTTGATGTTAATTATTCTTCTATGTCATATTGCAACTAGATGGCTAAATTTTGCATGCAAACTTTGATAAAACTATTTTTTTAAATGTTGCTAATGTCACAACGAGTAACATGAACCAACTCCCATGTCTCTTTGATTTTCATAAGATGACTTTCGTGGCTTTATATAGTTTCCACCGATTTCAAATTCGAGATCCGCACAAGAATAAATAATAAGAAGAATTCTTTTACAAGCCATCATAATAACCATTAACTGAGCGCATTAGTGTATGGAGTATTATAAGTAATTGTAAGTAATCTCTTTGTTCCTCATGTAAAATACAATGTAAAAACATAATTGAGTTCTGTGATTGATATATCTCCATTTATATCTTTAGCACATTACAGATTCTCAACAAAACTTTGTGTAGATGTATTTGACTTTTAGAGATCTTTTCAAACTGCACATTACATTCCAGCCACACTGCATACAGACTCTTTCGGGAATTTGAATCTGCCCAATAGATTCATAGATTTAAATGGTGGGTATGAATGAAGTACTCATGCAGAATGAGGCTATGCCCCAATCCAGAAGTCTGCATGCTCCCGAGTGTGCGTTTTAAGATCACTTACGTCACAACGCCAAGACTCTCATTTCGGCAAACCTCGAAGGGTCCTTGAAATGCGTCCTACTTTCCCCTGAATTCCGAGGATGCATCGCGACCATCCTTTGTGGCCTCAGATATCCCACAATGCTTTGCCGTGTTTTGTTTTTTTTTTCATTAGAATCAACGCAAAACAAACTTGAATTTGTATTTACATGTAATTAACACGTTTTTTTTTCAGTATATTCAAGCATTAAATGGTGGTAGTGAAAGGCGAATTGTAAAACATATTTTTATTTTTAACATTTATTGTAAACATTGCCACACGCAGCCAAATTAATGTTAACTATTGGTTTTATATGTTTTAAGAAGCAGACGAAGGAGTTTATAAAACTTATGAAAACAGAATGGAGCTAGAACAACATACTGGTTTAAATTACACACAACATAAAATAGAAAATAAATGTGACCAATGTAATCAAAACGAAAACACAGACCATGTTTTAATACAATATATTGTAAATAAAAAATACAAAAAGAAAGAAACAGAACAATTAAAAATAAACCCTAAAAAAATAAATTACGCAACAAAAGAACTTACAGTGATCTTACAAATTTTTTATACACAAAACAAAAAAAAGAATCGCTTAAAGAAAAATATTAATAATAATATAACTGCAAGCAGTGATACGGTGCCGAGCGGCCATCAGAATGAAGAAGGGGCAAAAGAGGAACAAAAAAGCCATTTTAAGTTTTGTTGAGTGAGCTTCTGAAAATGTGAGGAAAAACAAAATTGGGCAAAAAAAACAAAAACTATATGGCTGACATCCAAAAAACTGACACAGCACGATGCTTCAAAAACATTAAGATAAATTTTAGGATTTTGAAATAAGAATCATATTTCGTATCTCCTGACCACTAGGGGGCATTGCATTTAAACTCGACAAGGAACCTTACCATATGTCTCTTATAACACCCACCAAATTTAGTCTCAATAAACTGAACGGTTTGAGAGATATATATCCACATGACCTTTTTTTTACTAGTTTCACAATATGTTTATTCAATAGTTTCTCTAAAACCAAATACATTTCTTTTGATAACTTTTAGTCATTAGGGTCTGTAGATTATATTGCATGAGTTTCATGGGAATTGGATGAGCGGTCTAGGAGGAGTGTGAAAAAGTTGTATTTTTCAATATTCAAAATGGTGGCTAATTGGATGATTGGAACATGACATCATGGTGTTCATTCGATTTGCCATTGACCATTGAATCGGTTGTAAAAAAAATTTGTCCCTAGACCACACATTTTATGAGTTATTGGCATTACCATTTGTAAAATTTGGACAAGTGGTGGCGCTATGGAGTATGAGCTAGAAGCTTCCGATTAGGTCAGAGTACTTATAATGGCCAACTGTATCAGTGGGCCAAATTTTATAATTTTCCTGCAATGTGTTCATAAGATATTTGGACAAAACATACATGTCAAAATGGCTGACATCCAAAATGGCTGACCTGGTAAAAATGCACATGTACCTACTCGGTATGATGACCTGAACACTTTAAGACCAAGTTTATGATTTTTGGACGAAGTTTTATTAAGTTATTAGCCAAAAAATAAATTTTTCTTATCTCCTGACCACTAGGGGGCACTGAGTTAAAACTCAACAGGCAACCTCAAGATATGACTCTTATAACACACAGCAAATTTGGTCTCAATTCACGGAATGGTTTTAGAGATATACCCATATGGCCACTTTTGCTAGTTTTATTTTTTATTTATTCATTAATTTCTCTAAAACCATAAGACCAAATAAATTTCTTTTGACATATTTTGCTCAATCGGGTCTGTAGATGATATTGCAGGAGTTTCATGGGAATTGGATGAACGGTCTAGGAGGAGTTTGAAAAAGTTGCAATTTTGATTAGTCAAAATGGCTGCTAATTGGATAGTTGGAACATGAGATCATTGAGATCATTAGAATCATCATAAGCCATGGAATCAGTGGCAATAGGAATTTTGTTTCTAGACCATACAGTTATTGAGTTATTGGCATTTACATATGTGAAACTTTGGACTAGTGGTGGCGCTATAGAGTTTGAGTTAGAGGGTCCAGATTGGGTCATATTTTTTATTTTATATTTAAATCCTCGGGCCAAATTTCATAACTTTCCTGCAATCGGTTCATAGGGCTGCCATTGACTTCAATGGCGGAAGAATAATAAGAAGAAGAACACCAACAAATACAATAGGTGCCATCGCATCCATTCTGGATCCAAACTCCTGATCCAGCTGGTGGCGCTAATGCACCATAAAGCAAACTGCCAAAAACAACAGAAGAAGAATAAGAGGCTTCAGCGTCCCGTTTACCATGGGGTTTTGCAGCCTACGGAGGATCCTCCCAAGCTATAGCCTTAAAGGCTGGGTAGGAAGGACCCTCCAGAGGCTTTTAGAACCTGGATTGGGACACAGCCTTAGTGTAGAGAAGAGGAGGAGACTTGGAGATGTTAAAATGTTTTGGCATGTATTTTTTGATAACTCATTTGTTTTAATTTCACAAGTTACATGTAGCCAATCAAAGTTCACCAGGTTTCAAAATACTGGCTATTCCTGACATCTTAAAAGCACTTGTATGTTTGGTTCCATAGGTATTTCCCAGCAATCCACCAATTTGTTGAAGAACTGTAAGTCCACATCTTCAGGAATGTTTACATTCAAAAGCATTTCAGTAAAAAGCAAAAAAAAAAGTACAGTACAGTACAGTACAGTAGAAAATGAAAATGTTTTACATTATCGCTTACAGGGGACAAAATATCCATGAAACAAATCTTTAATTTAAACTTTTTATGAACAAAGAAACAACAGCAGAAAGCGCAGATAAAAGGGGGGGGGGTCTAAAAAAAGCACAAAATGACTGCATCTAATCTCTTCTCCATTTTACCACATGTTTAATCAAGTGAGAATAGAAACAATTAGTGGAAAATGCAATATTTTCTGGTGGTTTGTTGAAAGATGCATATTCTGTAATAGAGGTAACCATTGACCCCCTCAAATGGGGGCAGCACTCTTTCACCAGCCTCTCGTGGTGATAGACTGAGCTCGATCACATGGCCAATGAAAGAGGCAGGAACTCACTACTGCCCTTGGAATGCCAGCACCACCCCTTCTTAACACCTCTACCTCTCCTTTGTCCTGCTTCTCGAACTGCTTTTGCTGGTCTGGTCCAGAGACTGTACTCTTCCTCATCCAGACATTACTCCACAAAGTCCTCCATTTACTGTGGAGGGGTAAATATAATAGAAAACAGGAATCCCTTCCACCGAGTCTAAGCCAGACTGGAATCAGCCCAATTTACCCAACATAAATCAGCGGTGAGTACATTTCTAGAAAAAAACAATATACCGTAAATAAACAGTTATGAATGATGGAATGATTGTTTCTGATCTGATTTTATTGCAGAAGCAGAGGTTTTCATACTGTATCTAAAGTTTTAAATATTGTTTTTTTTTCTACTGTGAGATGTTGTGTGTTAACATTCGTGAATATTTCAAAAACAATCCAGAATTTTGGTTTGGAGGTGCAGCTTGTCTGTTAAGAAAATGAAAGCATGGTGGAGATGTGTTCACTGACTGCGTTTTGTGTGAAAACGACATGAAATGGTACGGCCACAAAAGTCTGCTGTTGTGCTAATCGTGTTTAGAGTTTTGAAAATGTAGAAACGTATTGAACAAACTCTGGAAAAAACTGTAATGCTTTTTTTCTGTACTGTAAATGAAATTTGGGGTAGAAATAAGTAAGTTTTAGGGAAATTTGTATGAATTTCACTACATTGTTCAGTTTACCTTAAATTTGAACAGTTCAACCTAAATTTTACTTAATTATATAAAATATTCATTTGCTTTAAATACTAAATCCTGCCTGTTTAACTTGAACCATACTCAGTTGTGCTATTTTAGACATTCTGACTTAAATTACATTGAGTTCATGTGAAATAATTAAGTAAATGGAATAATTTAGAAAAATAAAGGTAAAGTAAATGTAGCAATTAAAAGTTTATGATGTTACAGTGTCAATATTAGCTTCAGAGATTACTTTAATTCAACTTACAAAACAAAACTGTTATTTTTATTCTTTCTTGGGTACATGATTTACATTTATTTGGATTCTCCTGTCTTTTCCATACAAATATGACCAAAAATAAAAACATTTTTATAGTTTAGTAGCTTACGAATTATGCTTAGATGGCATTCCATACAATTTTCTTCATACGTATCCATTGGGAGCAGGTTTTTGTATCAGTAATCTCATACATTGTTTAGTTGCATCCTTTGTGTTTAATGTATAGTTTTTTCTACATCTATTTATTTAGTTTTTATGTTATTTACATGTATGCCATTATTTATTCCTCCATAGTTTTAATATTTCCTTTATCTTCCACAGGTTTTGTCTACAAAGAAATGCCACAGAGAACTATATTCATTTTAAAAGTATTTTTTTCATGTGTTTTTTTTTCAGTTATTCATGTGAAATTGTCATTTTGAAATTGGCTCCCCACCTCAGTCAGCAAAACCATTGAGCAGAATCATTCAACAAGGTTGGTTCCAAAACTAAAAGTAATTTCTTCTTCTATATTCTCCAACATCAAACACAGACACGATTGTTTCCTATTGGTCATCCTGTGTGCGTGTGTGTGCGTGTGTGCGTGTGCGCTTTTATGTATGGATGCAGGGGTGTGTGTTTCTCTGTTTGAGAGCATGTACCCACAGTTCTCTGCTACTGAGCTTTGATCTTTTGCAGACACTATGGCAACCTAGTTACCTAATAGAGACAGTAACCATAGCAACACAAGTATGTGATCTGCTTTCAAGCATGGCCCATGCCTCCCTGCTGCCTGGTTACATTTGTACCTGCTATTTGGGTCCACAGACACGTTCACACATCAGATCTCAGAGATCGACACATAATTATCACCAGAGCTGTTCTTGTATTTAGTGGCATCAGATGGTATCATTACAGCTGCTGCATCTGTCCATCCGTGGATCCTGTGCTCTCTGTGAACTACATAAACAAAACTAGACCCTTAGGTAATTATGTTTGTAATCACTACGTGGACAAATTCGCAGCCCTGGGTAGTCACCTCCTTGAGATCAGTATTGCTCTAGAAGTGGTTGAGCGAATTAAGCCGCAGTCGAGGTATTTAAAAAAAGTTCCTCTTCCAAATATGATCTGCAGTGAAACCAAAAGAATCACCTGAAATAACTGTCGAACTTCCTGAAAAGCTTCAAAACAAAGCATACATCTGGAACAGCCAGTTTGAAATAAAGACTCAAAGGACTAAAATAGCTAATCTATGACAAGTTCATGCAAGTCTTTTCTTTATTTATATAAAACATTACATGTAAGAGGCACTTGATATTCAAACAAATGGACGAGTAGAGCCGCAGCATCTGGTGCATGCGCAGTGAGGGACACAAGGCTCTGCATGAGTCAAACAGTTTTAAGTGTATTTATTCAGCATTTCCATCATTAATGAAATGGAAAAGTGAGTCAAATATTCACAATTAAAGCATGGAATAATTGTGGTTTACAGTGGTACTCCGAGATACGAAACTAATCCTTCCCGGGTGACGTTCGTATGTCGAACATTTCGTATCTCGAAGCAAGTTTTACATGAAAATCGCCTAATCCATGCAACGTCTCTCAGAAACAACAGTATAAGTAGATAAAAAAAGGAAAAGCAGAGAAAAATCAAGTAATGTTTCTTCAATCCTTAAATCTACACATTGTTAATGTAATAAATGATAATAAAACACTCGCAAAACACGTAATACGTACACAAATGTGAAACCTTACCTTGAAAGTGATGCGATGTGTCGGAGGACGTAGAAGAGGTGGCGGAAGACATTACCGCACCACGTATGGAAGTTAACTTTCTCAAGATATTTTACGAATTACGAACAGCAACACGGTTTCAAGCACAAGCGCAGAGAATACTGAGTGTGTGAGAAGGAATGGAGAGACGCTTCTGAGAAAAAGTCCCGGGGTTTCTCTAACTCGCGTTACAGAACAGCACTTTCCAGATTATAAACGTTATTTCTTTTACGACACCTTGACTCTGACATTTGCACATTATTAGTAATCTATACATAATGTTTCGCTCGATTTAAAGCTGATTAAAGCGCAGCGGGGTTGTTCGTATCTCAAATTATTTTTTAGTATCTCGAAGCAAAAAATTTCATGCGAGACCTTTCGTATCTTGAACATTTCATAACTCGAAGCGTTCGTATCTCGGGGTACCACAGTATTTTTATCCATGCGATAAAAATATTACAGGCAAAAAGAAATTTTCGGTAAAGACCTTTCTGGAAGGAATTTGTATGTTTCCCTCCTCCAGGTTACTCCAGTTTCCTCAACAATTCCAAAAAACATGCGGTTTGGTTAATTGCATAATCTAAATTCCCCTTAGGTGTGAATGTGCACCTCTAGCCCAATGTGCGCTGGAGATAGGCACCTGCAGACTCCAGTGACCATAAACTAGGGAACAAGTGGGTTGGTTGGATGAATGAATGATGGAATTTCCATTTACAATAAACTTTTAAGTGGCAATTTTGCGTGTTTGGAACGTATTCATTCATTCGTCTTCTTCTTACCCTCTTGATCCCTTTCGGGGTCACGGGAGTCTGTGGTGCACATCGGGTGAGAGGCGGGGGTACAAGCCAGACAAGTCGTCCAAGGTTCGATTTTTTTTTTATTCAATCTTATAAATCACTATAAAAGCCACTTAACGGCTGAACAAGTTCTTAAGCTGTATTTGAAAGATTACTGCTGCACTGCCCTCAGGTGGTCACAGCGGCACATTGCCTGGTGTGAACCTTTTAAAGCAGCGGTTCTCAAACTTTTTTGGTCGAGCCCCCCTTTAAAACTGTAAAAGAATCTTAAAAGACCCAGTTTCTCCAGAGTTTAGAAGATGTGACTAACCCCCGAGCATAGAATTCCTCTTTCTGACAGGGGCAACCTTCTGATGAAGGCTCCTCCTCAGGAAGGTCGTCTGCTGGCTCTCATAGAGAAGGGGGCAGCCAGCCTCCAATACCCTTTCTGACCATTCCCCAGGGTCAAGCCAGCTCCCCTGTTATTCACCCTACTGCATCCACGCCCTTGCTGCCCACCGGGGTGACCAACGGCATGTCCGGATTAGAACCCCGGTCAGTATGCCTGGGAGCCATCTCTGGGCCTCTTACTGGTCATCCAGACGAACCGGCAGGGCTACACGACCCAGGTCGTGCTCTAGCCGCTCAGGTTTTGAGGTGCGGTTAATCCCATGTCCCCCAGAGAGGAGCAACACTGCAAGAGGAGATCCCTGCCCTTTTATTAAGAAACAGTCGAGCCGGTCCCTCTAGCCGATATGGAATGAAGAGTTGCAACCCATACTTCGTGGTTCCCAGAAAATTGGTGGTTTGCGACCAATCTTGGGTCTGAGGTGTCTAAATCCATTATCTGGCCAAGTCTAAATTTAAGATGCCAAAGATCCGCTGAATTCTACCATGCATTCATCCTAGAGATTGTCTAGCACCATAGAACGGAAGGACACGTACTTCATGTAGTGGTGCTTATTCCATGCAGCCCATTCTAGGTTCTGTGTCGAAGGGCAGTGTTACTAGTACCCTGTCCTACCCCTTGGTCAGTCCCCCCTGACAGCCTCAGCCTAAAAGCTTCTATGCATTGACCAGAATTTTCCTTGCGAGACGACACACCTCGATAATAAACCAGGGGCACCTCCGTGATATCACACATCGGACTGAACGGGTGGTGTCAACAAAAAATAGTTTTAGATTTCTATATCTCCTTGTGATCAGCCACAAATAGAACAAATCGCTCAACATCCAGGATTTTTTCGATGTGTTCTTTGAATTCTTCTCTGTCATCGTCATCTTCTTGCTGTTCTTCTTTCCTGTTTCCAGGAGCATCTCTTGTACCGCAAATGCCATCTTCATGCAGGGAGCATTATTGCATCAATATTTCCTCGACACAGAAAAAGAAAGCACCCTGCTGCGAAACATTTGAAGATTTGTGTGAAACTCAACTTGGACCTGTGTGTAGAGGCCTTAAGTAATGCTACTCAGACCTCTCAGTCTGGCTTCATTCTAAAGTTCTGAGTTGGAACTGCCTTGCCAGTTGTTCTAACTCCCTGTCACTCTCAGGACAGATGCCCGGCACTCTGCTGGCACAGGAAGGAACGCTGATAAAGGCGTTAAGGGGTGCTCTCCTTTTGGTCGCTCGTCACTAACCAAGTCTGTTTATAAGTTTATTAATACTATATTTTCAAAATATTTGGGACAACATTCAGAGCCTAATTCAGAAATATATAATCTAGTAATAACAAATATGGAAAATAGATTTTTAAAGAATATGTTCTTAAAAATTATTTCACTTGGAGAACAAGAAATTCTAGTCCCAGTGACCTCACTAAGATAGAGACCTCATGTGTAAGAACCAAATATGTAAAAGTTCCAATTCCTCCAAAACACAAAGAAATTAATTCAAAAATATTAATAGTGTTAAATATAAATGTAAAATTTCCTAGAAAAGTTTTCAGCAACTCTTTCCGGCAGCGCTAACATGGTGCACAAGGGTTTTCTAATCATCCTTTAGCTTTTGTCACATTGAGAAACACATTGTTCCATTAGACACTGAAGTGATAGCTGGTGGAAATGGGCCTCTATACACCGACGTAGATATTGAGAGTGTTTCTGATATATAAAATTTAAAAATAAGAGGTTAATAATGCCACCATGGCTGTATCATGTGCCAGAGATAGATACAGCAATTCATGAAGTAAAAAAGAAGAACGTAGATAAGAAAAAGGTAGAGAGATATATAAAAAATAGGTATTAACATGCTATGGACGAAGCAAACTATTTAAAAACTGGAAAAACAACAGCAGGAATAATTATTCCGGAATATAGAATTCAAATAGGAACAAGTCTCACAAACCATCTAGTCGTAATCAGCACAGAAATTAAAGCATTGGAAATTGCACTTAATTGGATAATAAAAAAAAATCAAACAATGAAACCGTGATATACACAGATTATGACAGCAATAAATTTTATTTTAAAAGGAAAATCTGAGCTATTGGAAGATTTAATAAATGAAATAATGCAGCCTCTGCACAAAATAAATAAGTAAAATTTGTACGGGTACCAGCTCGTGGGAGGGGAAGGGAGTGAGGAAGTAAAGAAGAAATTGCACGGAATATGGGATAAGGGAAATAAAGGAATACAATTATATAAAGCACAAAACGTACGAAAAGTACATAAATGTTCAAAAAAATTTTGGAAAAATATTGTAACGAGAAGATTGAGAATAGGACATACAACATGAAATAATGGTCTGTTTAGAATAAGAATGATGTTAAATTCAGTATTTTGTGGAGAGGTGGAAACGTGATTATCAAGTGTCCTGGGTATGAAAGAGAGAGAAGTTAAAGCAAGAACTAGGCAAAATGTGAATAAAAGAAGTAAATATTGAAGTTTGAAGAATATACTAAATAATTCCTAAATTGAGATTAGGATAGGTAATTATTACGCGCATTTAACACTCCAGAACGGTAGATGGCAGTAGCGCACCTTAAAGTTGGTGGGACAAACCGTCATAAAACTCCAGAGGAAGAAGAAGATCCACGTTTCTAGGGCAACGATCGGTAAACAAATGAGCGTTTCTGTCGTTCCGAAACGACTTTATGTTGCCCAGTGCTCTCCTTAAACTTCAGGTTTTTCTAGTACATCATAGGAATGGTAAGTATTGGGAAATCGCAAAGTAAAGACGTAACAACGTATGCCTGAAAATCATTTAGCTAAATTTGAATGTGTATTTTAGTCTTTCATGGGTCAGCGGCGTAACATCTCTCACAACCAGCACCAGAAGATGATCCTGGACAGCCGTAAGCAGGAGCAAATGCGGGAAGAGCAAGACCGACGCATTGCTCACGAGCAGCAGCTGCGGGTCAGCCTCCAGTGCGAAGAGAGGGTCGAGAAAAAGCGCTTCCTGCGCAAGCTACAGGAAGAAGAGTACGGCAAACAAGTGGAGGAAGCACTCTTCAGGGTTTGTTTCTGAGGAAATATATTCTTTCTCCATAGGTTGTGTCTATGCTAGTTTTCTACCACAGTTTAGCAAACATTCCGAAGTTGAAAATGCGCCCTCTCACGACATCCAATCTTGGTTGAACTTGAAATAGAAATTATTAAACGCAAGGAGCAACCTCCGGCTTTCCCTCCTGAAGCCTAATGGGAAGTGACTTGAACTGCAATTCCTCTACCGGCCGCTAGAGTCTGGCTTCAAAACAGAGCAGGTTTTCATTCACTCCCATGTAAAACTTTGGACTAAAAAAAACTCGTAATTCCACCCATGGCTCCAATAGTTTTGTTGATTTTGATCTCTAGATTTGACCTTCAAGAACACTCAGATTTTTTATTTTATTGGTTTTAGATTTATTTAGCCTGTGAGTAGGGCAGATGGTTGACATTTCTTTCAGCCCGTTTCGTCCACTGGAGTCATTCATTTCACCAAATTTCATCGGAAGAACGTTGCTACAGCCTGTATATTTTATTTTACTGTCGGATATTTCTTCTTTGTGTGTTTGAGACCGTTGAGTCTGTGGTTGTTTCGCCCAGGGCCATACTCAATGGATCTTTTGCCCATTTTCGATTACCAGGAAGTGACGTACTTTCACGAAGGCTCTTGCAGGCGACGCCCTCTTTTATCTTCATTTCTCTTTGCCAGAATCCAGTTAATTACTTTGTACGTCCAAGCATAACCACATCTGGATGTTGGCACACATTTGTTTTTATTTTCAAAGTACAATTCAACATTATTGCAAACTTCACTTTTTAAACACTATGGTGATAATTGCTCCTCCTAGTACATGTTTTTTTTGTGTCATGTCCTGTCCTGCTCAAAAGCCGTCAAATGGGAGAATAAATGCTTCGCTGAGTTTGACCGTTTTGTTATCTCCAGGGGAGTAAAACACCTGGTGTGGTATTTCCTCCTCTGGGTTGAAGCAGTAAATGTATGTAGTTATTTATTAGTTGTATTTCCCACGGACCTGTTTACATTCATTGCGTCAGGACAAGGCGGTATTGGACGGAAAGGGAGGAATACATACCTGAACATACCATGTAAGTTTGTTACAGTTCGTGCTGTTCAGTTGTAGTTTGTACATATCCTAGCTCATGTTTAAAGGTGCTTTCAGATTGCATGATTCAAGCCCTGACTTTGAGTCGCAGACAATCGCATGCCAGGTGAGATATTTGGTGTGCTAAATATTTGGAGCTGTCGGCGAGTCACAATCAGCAGAGAGAAATGCGTTCTGACTGGAAATAATGTCTGTGATTCCCTGCAGCCAATGAGAGAGCAGCATCCAGTGCAACGTGAAGATGCTGAGGAGATGCAAAGCATAGATAGCCATATAAACAGTGCTTTTAGTTTAACAGGGGCTTCTTTTCTGTTTATTTGGACCTAATTAATTAATTAAAAACTTGCACGCTCACATTTTGATAATATACCAGTTTTGTAATCACATGCCCTCTCACTTTTTGTCCTCTCCACGTGATTATGTTTGCTGGAATGTAATTTTAGCTACATCTCCACAAATTTCACGTTTAAATGTTAAAATGATCAGGGAAATCTTTGTTGAAATGTTCTTTTTTTGTACAACTATTGCTGCTGTCTCTAAAAATGAAGACCATGTGACTGAGCCCCACTATACACAACGTATTGATGAACCCAGTGTTTCTATTTAAATTTGGCAAATGTATGTTTTAGGCTGAAGAGGACAGGCTGTACAGAGAGAAGAAGCTTGAACAGGAGGAGAGGATGGCCAAGGAGCTGGCTAGAATAAAAAACGAGAAGCTCAGAGATGAGAAGATGAGACAATATATCAAAGAGAACAGGTAAAAGAAGAGTCATACAGCAGGAGCTTCAGAAGCCACGTGTGTTTCGCATGGCGCATGGCTGGCCGAGTGAAACAAAACTGCCACTCCCTGAGGACAGATGCAGTATGGTTTTTTTTTTTCAACTAACTACGCCTCCAATATAAACTCTGAGAATTCAGCAAAGCCTGAAAAAAAATCCTCATAATTATTTACACAAACTATACTGTATTGTACACCCCTTTACAATTTAAAGAACAAAGTTCAATTTTTATTCTTGATTAAAACCTACTGTGTAATGATAGATGTCCGCTATTAGAGCTGCAGCACGTGGTGCAAGCGCAGTGTGGGACTCGAGGCTCTGCAGAAGTGCAACAGTTTTAAGTCTATTTAATAATATGATTACTGTTCCTTTTAAAACTAGCCCTAAGTAAGCGGTTCTCAACTAACTTCTCCTACATCGAGCCAGTGGATATTTTCAATTTATGAAACTATTTCTCTGCAGCATTGAGCTTCGGGAACTGGAGTTAAAAC
This sequence comes from Danionella cerebrum, assembly GCA_007224835.1. Taxonomy (NCBI): domain Eukaryota; kingdom Metazoa; phylum Chordata; class Actinopteri; order Cypriniformes; family Danionidae; genus Danionella; species Danionella cerebrum. The sequence continues at coordinate 814,223 of SRMA01026831.1, read as the reverse complement.
TCAAGTCTGCCTATCTGAACAGAGAACGAGCAGCGCAAGTGGCAGAAAAGGAGGCCATGCGATGTGAGACAATGGTGAGTGTCTTATGTTTAAACATTTCTTTGCTGGTTTTTATACTTAAAGACTACCCAGGAAAACAATATGTGGACATAGGTAACAAAAAATATAGAGAAATGTCGGATATGAATGGAGTAGTGCTCACCATCGGTCGTTTCTTGCCAAGACTTTGCTTATTTTGTCATTTTAATGAGTAAAACAAATTAATAATTTACACCCTACAATCATTCATAATATTTTTACTACATATTTATTTTACGGGTAGCAATGTGGGCTTCCAGTTAGAAGGCTGCCGGTGAAAGGAGTTTGCATGTTCTCCCCGTGCTTGCGTGGGTTTCCTCCGGGTTCTCCGGTTTCCCCCATAATCCCAAAAATATGCAGTTAGGAATGATCTAAATAAATTGAATAATCTAAATAATCTAAATTCCCCTTTAGGTGTGAATGTGTGAGTGAATGTTGCCCTGCGATGGATTGCCGACCTGTCCAGGGTGTACCCGCCTCTTGTCCAGGCAGACCCTTGTGACCCTAAAATAAGGGAATAAGGGGTTTGGAAAATGAATGAATATTTGGTCCATGCTCCCAAGGGAGGTCTTTGTCATAGTCTCCCACGTCTCACGATTTATTTATCTTACATAATATTTTTATTCTGTTTTCTGTCTATAATACTTATATCATTTCTATATATAATATATATATATATTTGTCTTCAATACAACATATCCTCTGTAAATATTCTACTTTTAATTTATACCTTTTCCAGGACTTTCTGCACTTACACTTCTGGCTAGACTTAGCTGCATTTCGTTGCCCTGTACTTGTACTCATGTATTGACAATTAAGTGGAATCTAATAATTAAAACAAAATAAATAAAAAATTTGGTATAAGGCTTTAAACATTTGTTTTTTTGTTTTTTTTTTTTGTTCACTGTGAAGTTGGGCAGTTATTATGTGGAGTCTCCTTATGTGGGACCGTCCTCAAGTGACCAGTTAATAAATTCAGGCTCTATTTTGGAACCGAATTGTTAAGTTGGAGTAAATTATTGTTCCAAACAATACCGGCTTAGAAAATATCAACATTTTCCAACACACTGCAACTGTAAAAGTCAAGTGCTAAACAGAAAAGTACTGAAATGCTACTGTTCTAATTGGTTTCAATGCTGAGCTATGGGATAGGGTTATCGTTAGATCTGGAAAAAGGCAGAATAGTTTCCAAAATGGTAAACCACTACTTTTTAATTCAGGGGAGAAGTAGAATGGGGCATAGAGTCTATGCCTTGAAATGTGGAGTGTTCCTTTAAGCAGCACCTGCACAGTGTATAGTGAATCAGTTGAAAATGAATAAACATAAATTTACAAAAATAACACTTTATCCATAGTTTATCTGCAGAAACAACCCATACGCACGAAGTTAAAGTGATAAACCAAACAATCCAGAAATAAAGAGTAAACAGATGAGTACTTTAAAACTGTTTAAAAACCAAAGACCATGTAGATGTTGCTATTTTAATGAGTGTCACCAGACACTGAAATTCCAGAGATTTGGAGAGTGTTTGATTATGTCAGTCAAAGTTATAATGTAGAAAAAGAAAAAAATCTCACAGGCTTGGTGGGTTTGAATTTTTTGGTAAAATACACTGTGTAACGGGATGGTGAGGATTCCATTGGTTTACATTAAAAAAAAAACAATCATAATTAAATGTTCAGCTGCTCTAGATTGATCGGGGTATATTATAAAAGATGTTTTCCACGTAATGCTTGTTGAGACTGACCACTGTGTTGATTTTCATTTTAGCGCCAAGAAGCCGCAACAGCGCGTAAGCTGCGGGATGAGCACGAACGTGCAGAGATGGAGAAGGAGAAGCAGGAGAAGAAGAAGTTTGAGGATGTTCTGCGCTATCAGCAGGAACTTCACCAACAGCTCGAGGAGAAGGAGCACCAGAGACAGAAAGCCTATGAAGAGTTTCTGAAAGAGAAACGCTTGGTGGATGAAATAGTGCGAAGGATCTATGAGGAGGATCAGATGTGGGTGTTTCTGGGGCTTTTTCTGTCTTTGTCTTGACCCTGCCCTGACTAACAGGCTTCACTTTCAGGGTGCTTCAGTTAAGACTCGAGAAGATGATGGCCACTCAGAGGTATATCGAAGACTTTAAAAAGCAGCAAGCCGAGTGGAGGCGCATGGAGCGTGAGAAGGTGGAAGCAGAGAACAGACGCATTCTTGAGTTTGCTCACTACCAGCAGAGGAAAGAGGAGGACAGGATGGCTGATGTCAGAGAGCGAGAACAGGCCAAAGAAATCCTGCACAAAATGGTACATATCAGCTGGTTCGTTATGGCACAGAATTAGAAGCTCTTTTGATTTTAAAATCTTGTTTGTTTGTTTTTTGCTCAGCTTTCTGAACAGATAGAGTTGGAAAAGCAGCGGCGTGAAAAGCTGGAGCGTGTGAGTGAGGAACTTTGCTTGGAAGAGCAGGCTGAGGCAGCAAGGCGACAGGAAATTGTAAGCACCGTCTTTTCACTTTAAACATTAGTAACACATCATGTTTTGAACATTCTGGAAAGTTGAGCTCAAAATAGAACAATTTAACATTCTGTCATTTTTCTTTCTAAAAATCCATGTGAAGAAGTTTGCCAAAAACAAACGTAATTTAGAAATCTGAGACATGAAAACAAGTCTCCTGAAATCTCCTTTTGGAGAAATAACAAGGCAGGTCCATCATTGTAGTTTTTAAGGAACATTGTGGTGCCTGGTATTGACTTATATTGACACGTTTGGATTTGACAATCAGCCTCAGTGATGTGCAGATAGGAGTGGAATAAAGTCTCCCAAACACAGAGGCCAAAAGTCTGATTTCTGCCCTAACAAGGGTTGTGTCAGCTGCTTCTTCCTGTTTATTGAAGGGGTGAACGCACTCTTTGTGAGTGTGGAGCGGCTCAGCCTCGAACGGTTCAACACTACCCAACTATTTCCTGTCCATCTGTAACTAGCCAATCACTAAATGCCTTTAAAGGTCACATCGTGAAAAGATTTCTCTCATAGATGTGAAAAAACATTTTACTTTTTCTATCAAATACTTGCTTCACTCCCTAGATTTACCATTGACTTTTTATTCATGTAGCGTTTACTTGCTTGTTAACGCTTGACCTCACAGGAAGAGATGGAGAAGAAGATCCGCCAGCGTCTGGAGCTGCAGCAGACACAGCAGGAAATGATGGCCTTCAAAGAGTTGCGAGTACGAGCAGAAAAAGAAGAAGAGGTGGCTTTCAGACAGATGATGATGGCAAAGTTTGCAGAGGATGACCGCATTGAGCAGATGAATGCTCAGAAGCGTCGCATGAAGCAGTTAGAACACAAACGGGCTGTAGAGAAGCTGCTGGAAGACCGGAGACAGCAGTATCTGGCTGAACAAGTAAGACACACTCCCAAAACACTCCCAAGCTGGCGCTTGTAGTACAGACAGCTTGAAAAGAACAACTCTCAATATTCAACAGGAGAGGGAGGCCCAGGAGAGAGCCTTGGAGCTGGAGAGAGAGGCTCAGCGGCGGAAGATCGTTGAAGAGGAGAGACAGAGGCTCCTAAAACAACATGCTGCAAAATTGTTGGGATACTTGCCGAAGGTGAGAACCTACAGCCACAGCAGCTGCGTTGGCACTTCAATCAGCCACTTCTGTAGTATTTCGAAATGAGATGAGAACTGCCCTTATTGGAAAGGCTGCATGTACAGCAGGGTAAAAAAGTATTTAGTCAGCCACCAATTGTGCAAGTTCTCCCACTTAAAAAGATGAGAGAGGCCCGTAATGTTCATCATAGATAGACCTCAACTATAAGAGACAAAAGGAGAAAGAAAAATCCAGAAAAAAAAAAAGAATTTATTTGCAAAATATGGTGGAAAATAAGTATTTGGTCAAAAAAATCTCAATACTTTGTTATATACCCTTTGTTGGCAATGACAAAGATCAAGGTTTTCTTCACAAGGTTTTCACACACTGTTGCTGGTATTTTGGCCTATTCCTCCAGACAGATCTCCTCTAGAGCAGTGATGTTCTGGGGCTGTCGCTGGGCAACACGGACTTTCAACTCCCTCACAAGATTTTCGATGGGGTTGAGATCTGGAGACTGGCTAGGCCACTCCAGGACCTTGAAATGCTTCTTACGAAGCCACTCCTTCGTTACCCGTGCGGTGTGTTTGTGATCATTGTCATGTTAAAAGACCCAGCCCCGTTTCATCTTCAATGCCCTTGCTGATGGAAGGAGGTTTTCACTCTAAATTTGACAATACATGGCCCCCTCCATTGTTTCCTTTACACGGATCAGTCGTCCTGGTCCCTTTGCAGAAAAACTAAGGAAGTGCCAACCCCAACGCATGCTTCACAGTAGGTCTGGTGTTCTTTGGATGCAACTCAGCATTCTTTCTCCTCCAAACACGACGAGTAAAGTTCTATTTTGGTTTTATCCGACCATATGATATTCTCCCAGTCATCTTCTGGATCATCCAAATGCTCTCTAGCAAACTTCAGACGGGCCTTGACATGTACTGGCTTGAGCGGGGGGACACGTCTGGCACTGCAGGATTTGAGACCCTGGCGGCGTAGTGTGTTACTGATGGTAGTCTTTGTTACTTTGGACCCAGCTCTCTGCAGGTCATTCACTGGGTCCCCCCGTGTGGTTCTGGGATTTTTGCTCACCGTTCTTGTGATCATTTTGACCCCACGGGGTGAGATCTTGCGTGGAGCCTCAGATCGAGGGAGATTATCAGTGGTCTTGTGTGTGTTCCATTTTCTAATAATTGTTCCCACAGTTGATTTCTTCACACCAAGCTGGGGGCGGGGGTACAGAGGGGACTGGTCACCAGTCTATCGCAGGGCAACATTCACTCCTAAGGAGAATTTAGATTATTCCATGAACCTGCCGCATGTTTTGGGGATTGTGGGGGAAACCGGAGGAAACCCATGCAAGCACGGGGAGAACATGCAAACTCCTTCCAGAAACCGACAACCTTCTAACTAAAAGGCCACAGTGCCACCCACTGCCACCCCTAAATTATTTGACTTCAATCACCTAGCTACTACAGTTTTGTCCCTAGTGTCTTCAGAGAGCTCACTGATAGTGGAGGGGTTTGAGTTTGATTTCGGCTATGTCTTCACAAAGTGTTTTTCCTTCCTGCGTTTAAAAGAACGAAGTCGTCCGTATCAAGCACAGTTTCACCTCTTGAAAACTCGTTGTAAAGAGAATGAGATTCAGAGAAGGGAATATCATCCTAATCCTTGTGGCCAATCGGGCACCTGCAGGTAATTTAGAGTTGAAATGGGTTAATTAATCCAGTTATTGGAGGAGTGGAGGTTACGAGAACCTTTGTTCTTGCAGCTTAGCAAGAGATGAAACACTTATTTCATGCAATAAAATAGAAATGATTTGAACATTAGATAATATGACTGTTTGTCACAGCTGTTATGAGCCCACCCACCCCAGGATCATTCACTATTTTAAATATTCATGAAATTACTCATTTTACTGATGTCCATTTGCAAAACTTTCACCACTCCGTCCAATGCAGTGGCTCAAGCTGCATGACAGAATGCATTTCCGCATGTCAAAGTAGTCTCCTGCTGAACTGTCGGTCGAACCGGGAATCTCGCGGCAGTCTCGTATTGTTGCCCTTCCGGTCAATGGCATTTGTTTCTTCGTGTGACAAGAGCTTAAGCAATGTAATAAGAATTGAACTCAAAAGTGTGTGTGTTGTTGTCTCTCACAAACCTTGCTTGGATATTTTCTAGGGTATTTTCAAAGAAGACGATTTGGAGCACTTTGACGAAGATTTTAAAAACAATTTCAGACCACGTAAGGCTGATCTGTTCTCTGACCAGGGCTGGGGAGATAACCCACAGTAGAGACATTTCTTCCGTAAGCATTGCTCTACATCACTGTGTACATGCTCTGTCAATGTCATCAAATTAACTAAGATGATCTTGAATAAAGTGTTCAGACTGTGTCACTGTGGAAACTATTATTAGCTTGCAGTGTTTCCCCTAGGATCATGGCCTTGGGGGGGGGGGGTTGTGGTGTTATGGGTGGTGGGGCAAAACACTCACACAAACACTTAATAGTGTTTATATGTTTCTTTTAATTGCAGTATACCAATATATTATAATGTCTGAACAATTACTGTACAATAACTGAACAACTGTACACTGAACTAAACACTAAACATCAGATTTATTTTAATATGTTAATTATTCACAAAGTGTGCAGCTTTTGTCACTGCAGTGCATCTTTCTGGGCTTCTGAAAGAACATTTCCAGAGCATCTTGGTATGGATAGTCTGAAACTTCTGGCCCATTTATTGAGATCCGCATGCAGGCTGCAAGATGGTCCCCTTGCAGCCTATTGCGAATGTCTGTTTTGACCTGTAAATACATTAACTGTTAGGCTTTAAAAGTGATAACTGATAGTAACAACAGTAAAAATCAACTTAACATAGTGATAGTTTAAAGCAGGAAATGCCATTGTATAACTAACTGGCTAGCTATTAATTAAGCAATTTATTTATCAATTCGTTCATTCATGCTTGTGTGTATTTACTTACTTACCAAGATCAGTCTTGTACAGCCAGGGGGAGTATTTCCCCTCTGACAGCCAAGCTGGGTCAAAACCTGTCGTTCTGTGGTGGCTAGACTTTTGCTTCTTGTCAGGGGCAAGACATGCAGTACTTGGGCTCTTTTCTGTACTTTGATTCGGAGTAGGAAAGCTACACCGGCTGCTGCTCGCAGCAGAACACGTGCTGTCATCGTCACCACCTTGGGAGCGTTTAAAAAAGCGGATATTTTTGCCTGCTGCGACATACTCTCCGACGCGCGGTCTATGTCCGCTGATGGGTATGTGTGTGCGCGCGCATCGGAGCGGAACTCCGCGGTGCGCGCGCATCGGGGCGGAACTCCGCCGTGCGCAATACGGAGGACAATTGTAAACGCGCAAACGTTGAGACAGAAATTACATGCCATCGTATAAATAACATAATGCTATTTAGTTTAATAAAAGAAAAAAGCAAAGACCTGTTATATATAAATTACTTCTGTAGTTATTCGACGAAAATAAAATTAACTTGACCTTCAAGGGGGGCGGGGGGTGCCGTTGGGGGGCCGGGGCGCCCCCCTAATATAATGGTAAGGGAAACACTGGCTTGGATTTTTGGTCTCGGTCTGAAACGTGTGTGTGAAATGTATCTAAGCCGAAAGGGGTTTGTGCTTCTAAAACCAGTGTGACCTTTCATGAATACGTTTTTGGGGTCACGGGGGTCTGCCAGTGCCTTTCTCCAGCTAACATTGGACAAGAGGCGGGGGCATTCACTCACACATTCACCGACAACCTTCTAACTGGAAGGTCACAGTTGCTACCCACTGTGCCACCATGCCACCCAAGTTAGTAAATCTCAACAGGAATTCCCATCTTCATTGAAAACACTGTGTTATGTGACCTGGGTCACAATAAATTTGATTTAAATTGTTTTTGAGTATATATGACCGTCGGCAGCGTGTATGATCACACTCCATCGGCTGGCCTTGAATGAGCAACCTTCTTACTGAAAGGCAGCTGTGCCACACACTGTCCCCCGCGCCACAGTGCTGCCCTGCTATTAGGGCTGAACGATATTCTGTTTTGACATCGATATCGCGATGTGCGCATGCGCGATAGTCACATCGCCGGAACATACGATGTGAGGGTAGAAGCCCATGGTGTTTAAAAGAACGGTAGCAAAACACGAGTTTGTTGTATGGCTTGTTGCTGGGGTGACATGTACGTTCCGCGTGCCTCCACAGTGATTGAGAGGTGCGCGACTTTGCCAGTGACATTTGTCGGGATTTCCCGCGGGTCTCGTGATTCCCGTGGGGTTCCTGTGGGATGGGATGAACTTTTGTTATTAATCAAGGAGCTCAGGAGCGCACTGGCAGATGAATGATTGATTTCCTGTGATCGCTTTAGCAGCGGTTTAGCGGAGATTTCACTGTAAATATAATATTTATACTGTATATAATAATATAACCATTGTTTTAGTAGTAGTAATGGGTTTATTAGTGTTAGATTTAACTGTTTTTTACCGTGTTCTGTCCGTGATTATTATTCCGCATTCCGGCACATGTCTTTTTTTACTCATTTCCTCGCATTCTTCCGCCGTTTTTGGCACACTAAAGTGTTAGATTTCAGTGCCAAAACACTTGTAAATAGTGAAAGATGTTTATACCATCATCGAGAGCCCCTGTGAGTTTTGTGAATTTTTCAATCACAGTCATATGTAATAAAAGTTTTTATACACAGGGTTTATTCCAAACAATAATGTTTTTCAATATATAGCGTCATTTTCTAAATTATATAAATGTACTTTATATAATATTGCTTTAAACCTGCTCATGCTCTTGATTCCAACAACATATTGCTTCATTAATTTATTTTTATCTTTTGCTCATTTTTGTATATAAACATAAGGGTTTCTTTTGACTAAATCTAATCTGATGTAATATATTTACACTTATAGAACTACTCTACTATATTCCACAGCTGAAAAAAACCCCAGACCTTTGTAAATAAAATAATCTGTAAAAGCCCTATTCAAACAAAACTTTTTGAGTTGATGCACAATAGGTTGAGGTATTTTTTTTTTTGCGATAAAATATTAAGTGACCTTTTTGTCACTTGTAATGAAGCTAGCTTATTAGTGAAATTATTAATAAGTAATTATTGACTTTAGCCTGGATTGATAGGTCTCAATATCGCAATATATATCGTTTGGAGAAAAATATCGCAATGTCATTTTATTCCAATATCGTTCAGCCCTACCTGCTATGATGATAAAGTAACCCTCCTCTGGTGGCAGCTCAATGAAAACTATTTGCGGGTGCTGAGCTGGTATTTCAGATGATCGATGTGCACTCTGAGGGAATTCTACATATGACATAGTGTAACAGGGGGTCTGCAAGGCCTGGACGGATGGCAGCAAATACGTGGGTTTTCTCTGGTGTGACAAGTGGTTTATTGTGGCCCAAGGCCGAGTAAAACAAACTCAGGACAAACCAGAAAATAATAATAACAGACAATATAAATAACAGACCATTGAAACAAAAACTTAACCTTCAAACAGAAACAAAAAGTGCTAAGCAGCAAAACCTCAAGCAGCTTTACTTGTGAGTCTTCCAACATGACTCAGACCTAAATCCCTAAAACAGCGCATCACCCTGCTCTCTTCTCTGAGACTTGCAGCCGGTGGGTCATTCCAGTATAGCACTATAACCACTCATTAAAGATCTGCTCGGCTCTAGTACTCCCTGCTCTCTCTGGTCCCCTGAACAGGCCCATCTCCTGCCTTTTCAACCCAAGACGAGGAAATCGTCATCCGATCAGGGTCTGAAACTAATTAAACAATGAAATCAATAATAAACTGAAGTTAAAAACCCTTAACCCATATGATGTGGCATCAAGACATATTCAAGTACAAAAATTAAAATGCATTATCAGGAGCTCTCAAATGCACTTTAATTAAAAGAGTACAACAATTGAAATGTTTGCACTCAGGGGCAGTTCTGCAGATCAAAATTATTTATATTGTTCTGTTAAATGTTTTTTTTAACAGAATCGTAACATTATTAGGTTATATATATCGTATTCATGATTAGGTTATCATAAGGGTGTCAGACTATTACGATACTCTGTATCTTGGTTACCACCCCCCCTGACATATTATGTCAAATTCACATAAACTTTAAAAAGCTTCTTTGTGAGAGACATAAGTGTCATTGAGTTCCAGCAACGCCTTATCTTCCTGTGAAATTGAATAAAAAAACAACAATAATTGATTCAACATTTACAACATCATTAGATTTTAACAACACAATTCTAGAGAAAGAAAAGAGATTGTGGAGTGAGAAGAGCTAAATCTTTTGCTCTGCCTTCTTCACACAATCATCGCTGCGCAGTGTGGCTTTTCATTCATGAACTTATTCCTGCCACAGAAATAAGTTGAGCACTGATCAGTTTACTCTATAGATTTTTAAATGTTACAAAGTTAAAATAGATTCTTTAGTAATTTATTGTTAACCTTATCATCAATGTTTTATATCTTTTGTTGTGTCTTATATCCATGTTCGCAAACAAATACAAGGTCTTGTCTGTATTCAAGACAGCAGAGGGCGCAATGGGTCAATTAATTGTTCTCTGGACTCGATTCCTTTTTTAACTTCATCTACAATCAAGTGTTTGCCGTCTTTTGTAATTACCGTTGCTAATTTTTAAATTAAAAATTTAAGTATGACGATTGAAGTATAGAACGTATGTCTACTGTCACTAAGAAAATGAAAACGAAAAAGCAGTTTGTTTTGTTTGTGAGTTTTGTTTTCCTCCACGAGGCACGTATTGTATTTGTTTGCGTATTTTTATTCAATACTTTTTTTACCTGTTTGTTACGTGTAAAAAATGACATGATTTAAGCTAGAAAGCATTTAAAGCTAGTCAAATAAAACAAGTTAGAGCGTGAAATATTGTAAATGAAAAATCTTTAGGCAGCACCGTGGTTTATGGATTGTCTTGTAAAAGTATGGTTAAAGATTGTCTTATAAAAGATAACGTCCCTGGGTGGGCTCGAACCACCAACCTTTCGGTTAACAGCCGAACGCGCTAACCGATTGCGCCACAGAGACAGATGTCCCACTTGGAAGTGTTGGTCCTTCTAAAACTTTTTGTCATGTCACTTATGTCTACCAACGACTAGCTAGAAAATTAATGCAATAGTAGGGCTTTCATTCAAGAGTAAATCGCGAGCAAGATATAATATCATAGTAGATAATAGATTTAGCGAGTTATTGGATCGATTCGTCCAGTCTGCTCTTCAATCGCACCGTCAATGATGTAGGAAAGCATTTTAAGCGACCCAATTGTTTTAGTAGAACATAATTAAAATAAGTAATGTTTGACCTTTTCAAAAGAAATTGTGAGATTGCACAATAACAGATTCTGATACAATTCGCTGTTTCTCACAGCCCGGCTAGCTCAGTCGGTAGAGCATGAGACTCTTAATCTCAGGGTCGTGGGTTCGAGCCCCACGTTGGGCGTAATCTATTTTATTTAAAATGTAAAAATTATGTCAGATTTTCAACAGGTCTAACCCCAATAGCATCACTATTTAAGTTAGGACACTAAATCAACAAAGAGATAAAGAAACACGGGGAGCTGCCTTCACAGATTCATATATTCTCGTATAGAGACTAAAACAATTTATTGACAAATAGTCTCAGTGACCATTTGCAGTAGAAACACACTTTAATATAACAAATTAGTGATGTTCCACCAGAAAGAGAGCTCAAACACACCCAATAGTAACCTTAATTTCCATAATTGTTACCAATAAAGATAACATTAACTTGTGATTTCTTTCTTTAATCTTTGGTGCTGAACACTCACTTTATTTGTTGTGTTACATGGATGAGATGTTTATATTCGACCCATGAAATTTGTGAGATTTGAATGAGCCTTGAGTGAGGTAACCTGAAACAATATAAAATACATACTTGATATATGTACAAACAACTTATGAATTACACAAATAGTGCCTAAATTGCAATTATAACACACAATGTAAATACATTTGAAAGAAAATATCAAACAAAATGAAATTATGACAAAGTGAATATGCGATCCTCACGTGGCACGTATGCAGTCCTTAACGCAATTAACAATCCTTTTTAAAACATAACATGCAAACAAAATTACCATATACATTCTTTCCACGATGGGAAACAAGAAAGAACCAACTTTAGCGTTGATTAAAGAAGAGTTGTTAAACTTTTCGTTGACATATGCTATGCAATGAAACACACACAGACGTACTAATGTAATCATTTGAGAAAGAATCGTTTCAAACGAACCAATTCGTGACTCTTAAAGGTACAGAGCGCAACAGCAAGGGCCCCAATGACCTGACAAGGTCATTTAAAGTCCAAAACTTTAACAATTTCAAAAAATATTTCCGTCTAAAAGGCAAATCTTAGTAACTGGCCGTTTAAGCAGTCCAGATTGCATTTTAACCTCAACAATGCGCACTAGTCCTTCTGTTCCTGGATAAACTTGAGTAATGTCTTAATGGCCGACGATTTCTATGAGAGTTTTCATTTAACACAAGAACAAGATCTCCAACTCTGAGATTGTCTTTCAACTCTGACCATTTCTTGAATTGTTGCAGAAGTGGTAGATATTCCTTTTGCCACCTTGACCAAAAGACATTTACCAGACACTGTGACAACACAAGTCCTGTTTGATGAACGATCTAGATGGAAGTGATGGTCCAGTACTGAGCAACAATAAATGGTTTGGTGTGAGAGGAAGGGGATCTGATGGATCATCTGAGAGTTGTGTTATTGGTCTTCCATTGATGATTGACTCCACACAGCAAAACAAGGTCGACAGTACCTCGTCATCCAATGTTCGAGATACAAACGCCACCCTGTACCCTTCGATATGAAACTAATCCGTTCCAGGGTGACGTTCGGATCTGGAACATTTCGTATCTCGAAGCAAGTTTTACATGTAAATCGCCTAATCCGTGCAACGGCTCTCAGAAACAACAGTATAAGTAGATAAAAAAAAATGGAAAACCAGAGAAAAATCAAGTAACGTTTCATCAATCCTTAAATCTACACATTGTTAATGTAATAAATGATAATAAAACACTCGCAAAATACGTAACATGTACACAAATGTGAAACCTTACCTTGAGAGTGATGCGATGTGTCGGAGGAGGTGGAACGGATGGCAGAAAACATTACGGCACCACGTATGAAAGTTAACTTTCTCGAGATATTTCACGATTTACTGACACCAACACGGTTTCAAGCACAAGCATAAAGAATACTGAGCGTGTGAGAAGGGATGGAGAGAACGCGTCACAGGGTTTCTCTAAGTTGCGCTACAGAACAACTCTTTCCTCATTACAAACGTTATTTCTTTTTCAACACCTTGACTCTAACATTTGTTATAGCACATTGTTAGTAATCTATACATAATGTTTTACTCGATTTGAAACTGATTTAAAGTGTTTTAAGGCTTATCAGCCTCTTAAAGCACACTTTCTTCGACGTCAAACAAACACGTGGAAAATAGAGCAGAAATGTTTGTTATTATTCATATCTCGAAGGAAAAATTTTTCCGCGAGACCTTTCGCATCTTGAACATTTCGTAACTCGAAGCATTCGTATCTTGGGGTGCCACTGTATATATATCTTTGAATAAACTTAAAATAAAAGTCTTATTTACTTTGGTTCAGCATGTTTCAAAGGTTTTCTCCAGTCACAGTTTGCTAATTACTGTTCCTTAGAACCTTTCTCACGTCCTGTCCACACAATGCAATATTTAGTTTCTTATCTATTTAGATTTTTGTGGTATTCTGGAAGGGACGACAAATAATTTGCCATTTTGTGACCGAATGAACTGTGTATCTGGAGGAAAACATGCAAGTCTCTACAAGTCAATAGCAAGCATTTGCAAACTGACCTCCGATCAGCCAGAGAGAAACAGATTTTTAGATAAGAGAAAGAAGTTCAAATGAAGCTACATAACAAATTAATTCTGATTCCCGCATCTCAAAGATTGTTGTCTGTACACCACTGTCACCATTTACTTTAAGTCACCTGCTGTCTGCCAGATCTGATACGTCTGATCTATGAGAGATCAGTCCTTTGAGATAGGGAATGTGCCTTCTCTGTTTACTACCAAATTATGGAAGTGCAATAATGTAAAATGGTGATCGCATATATTTCTGTTCCTGGAACTGAATATATTGCTTTGAGATCTTTAACCCTGCCAGTAATATAAATTCAGCACATAGAAAAGTGTTTCTGGTCCAAGTCTGCCCAAACAACCAGCTTTTGCATGGACCAAGTATCAACATGACTGAACGATTTCAGATTTTCAGACAAAGGGACACAAATGGGTCATTAGGGCAATTGTGTTCAGGCGCTCTAGAAAGGAAAAATGTTTTTTTTTTTTTTTTGTTTTCATGCGTCACTTGATGCCTTCAGTGATGGTCTACTTCATTCTGTGTGTATTTGTCACAAAAGAAAACCATGCACAAATTTTAAGTTATATATTTATTTTCTTCTGTTTAGATAGAACAGTCAGTACATTGTATATGTTCAAATTTAAAATTCACACACACACAAACACACACACGCACACACGCACACACACACACACACACACACACACGATATTACACACATGGTATAGTTCACATTGTAGTCCTTCAAACATAGGGATTTTAAATTCTCACAGGCTGGTGATTCATGTAACGCTAAACGGCTGTAACAGTTAAATATACATCACATCATTATGTATCACAATATTGATCAAATATGTAAATAAACTATAAAATGAAAACCCTGTATAAGCTTTCAAAACCACTGAAAAACAATCGAAATTACTTCATTTAAATTAACATTAGAGAAAAAACAACTTAAGAAAGTTTAAACTGTAAAGCTAAGAATACCAGGGTCTAGCTTGATTTGCATTGGAGTGTGTAATTATCATACAGCCTCTAGGGGCAGCGTTACAGTTTATATACTTATGACACAATAAAAATGGAGAAACCACAAAGGAGATTCTTGAACTCTGATTGGTAGGAGACACATCCAGCTACACCACTCTCAGAACACAATGAGATTGGTGGGAGAAGTCAGAACAATTAAAAAAAAAAAAAAAACAATTAGAGAATTTCTGCTGCAGACTTAAGGTACATTTGTCAGTTATGTATGACCTCAACTGAAAACCTAACAAAACTATATTACTGCTCAAATGAAAATTCAGTGAAAATTCAATGAAATTCAGCACAGAGCCATTTGTGTTTTTGCGCTAATGTTGAGGAAGTGTGGTTGGTCACATGATGTGGCTCTTCATGCAGACTCTTGACACTGCCTCCCCATTCTCCCCCAGGTGTTTTGGAAGTGGTGATTGGGTGATGTTTCTGCAGCTGGATGGTAATTCGGTCAGAGAGCTTGTTTTTATATAGTTTTGTAATGTTCCTTCTTTAAATAATTCTGCTTCTCATGTTTCTTCACATGGTTTCTGAGATGAACTCCGAGACAATATATTTCAGTAACTCTATGATCATTATATTTTGTATTTATATATCCAAATATATATATATTTTTGTCATATATTACAAACCAAAATGTATTAAAAACAACTTGAAGCTTATTAAGATAAAACCATGTGAAATTGTGACCACCAGTCTAGTTACATTCCAAAGACCGTAAAGAACGCTTGTTGTCAAAATATCAGGAGCTGTCCCTTTGCATCAAATGCTTCAGTCAGTTCCGCTGACACAACTTTGTAGACCAATTAACATAAAATTATAATACACAAGCTAAAGAAGAGCTCTGCAGTCTCAGAAAATCAAGTCGATTGAAAGATTAGATTTTTCTTTCAAACCAGACTCCATAGCGTCTTTTTAATGACCTTTTTATTTACTACACCAAAATAGCAGTCTCATCAGATTCTAGTGGCTCTTGGCTGGTTGGTTGTCCATTCTCAAAGCTTCTCCATGGTGCTCCGCTATCCATAACAGGACGATTGCATGGCCCATCAATGCCTAGCTCTTGTGAAGGGGGAGTGTTACATGTTTCAAAAAGAACTTCAAATTTATTCTGTGAATCTCCAGGCTCCTGCCATATGAGCATTTCATACCTTCCAAAGCGGAGGAACATCTTGTCGTTGAGCTCAACTCTCTCCAGGTGTTTAAGTTCAGACCCGGCCACTATGAGATTAGCCTTCTGACTCATGTTCTGGATGCAGAAGTTCAAAACACCGCTGTTTGGTTTTTTGAATGCTTGTATGGAGATTTGTTTTCTGGAGACTGAGCTGTCCGGTATCACAAAGGTGCAGGTTTGTCCATCACGGCCAAGTCTGAGAGGGTCTTCAGCCTCCATCTCAAAAGGCTCATTGAGGGGGAGATCATGGAAAAGAGGACGACTGGCTTGCTCAGGGTGGTAGAGGTTTAAATGAAGACAGGTGAGAAGCTCTTCAGTCTCAAGTTTGCTGATGTCATTCATTTTGCAGACAAATGGCAGCTGGAGGATGTTGCTAGACCTAATACAAAATGGAAAAAAATTGTCAATTCAACAAGAAAAAAAATCTATTAATAGTCAAATAAGTTTTCTTGTTATTCCATGTTTAACCATTTTTCTCTCTGGAGGACCATATACCTCATACCGTTTTAAAAGTATATCACATTATTTTGAAAAGTTAATTATTTAGTTTTTAAAGTCTCCAACAACAGGTTAAAGTGCATTAAATGTACTTCAATCAATGCAAATTGACCGCATACCCTCGACCCACACTGCTTTTTACATCTTTGGCTGACAGCCATCAGAACAGCCGTTTAGAGTGTGGTAACCAGGTAAGTTCCCTCTCACTTTAAATCAACCGGTAAATCAAACAGGTTAACGTTGGTAGATTTGGTTTACAACGACCTATGTATAGCTAAGTAACTCATGATGTGTATGCTCATTTAACAAAAGAATATTGAACAATTTAAAAGCTTGATTCAAACTAGCTTCCTAGCTAACTTTCCTTTAACTTTGTTACAGTGTCTTGCTGGTAGTTAGCTTAGCGCCAACAGCTAGCTGGTGTTTACCAAACTAAAGTTTGAGTGTACTGTAGCTTCTCATGGGTAGAATGTTACATATTGGAGTTTCGATTAAATAATTGTACATTTCTGGTAACTGGCTGCTTGGCTATTTTGTTTCATCCGTAATGGCAAACGGATCCGTCAGACGTGTTAATTTGGCCGATTAACAGTGGTTATCGCTGGCTGACAAACTGTTAAAGTACGCCGAGAGCATTATGTAAATAATATGCATATAACTTATATACTGTAACGTTTATTTATTTAATCAAACATTTTTTTACAACATTGCCACCTTCCCAAACTATAAACGCTAGGACTCCCAAACTTTTTCTTCAACTGGGATGCGCGCACATACGCATTGCAAGTGCTTATAAAATGCCAATAGACGAATCTCACATCCGCGTTTGTCTCTTCCGGTTCTGGCGTCGGAGTGTAAACGTCTACTGTATCCCAATCCAGAAGTTTTTTCCAGTTTTGTTTTTTAAATTTTGTTTTATTGTTTGAAAACATACTAACAAAATTACAAATGAAATCCCAGTTGTATGATACATACATGTAAATTGAAGAAAAGTTTTACAGATAATAAAATTAAAAAAATAAAAATAAAAAGACAGGGGTCAGAGGGAAGAAAATACAATGATCACATCAGGAGACAGCAGACTGAAGCATTCAATAAGATATATCAAAGAAATCACACAATTGAACAGTGATTACTGCCTTTTTAAGAGCGCTTGAATGTATTGAATGAAGATAAATGGAAAGTTCTTTACGGAACACTGAAAAGCAAGTTTTCTGTGAGAGAACTTGCATTTGTGTATGTGGAACAATAATAATCAAATTGATAACAAAAGCTTCTTTCTTTATATTCTGGTTTGGAAAAAACCCAATGACAACATTACTATAGAGAAGAATGAAGTTCACAAAGATCTTTTCTTTTGGAAAAGCAGCAATTGTGGACCAAAATTCTTTAACATAGGAGCAGTGCCAAAAGATGTGGGGAACAGACTCTGCCTGCAGTCCACAAAATGTGCAGCTTACATCAATGTCATTTTTAAACCTGGTAAGAAAGTGTTTTGTCCTAATCCAGAAGTGTGCATCCTCCCGAGAACGTATTTTAAGACCACTTACGTCACAGACGTAATTTTTTTTTATTATAAAAGAACAGTATATTTAAGTATTAAATGGTGGTAGTCAGTGCTTAATTTGTTCCGCCGTTTGCCGGAGCGCAATCCATTTTCTCTTAATTTCTGGCTTCCAAGGATCCGGAAAATTTTATTCTGGGATCCGGTAATTATCTGACCCCATTTGTCTTTATCTGCCCAATTCCTGCCCACCTTTTTCACTCTACTGTACTACAATACATTCCCCCGACTCAAGAATATACAGAGCACTCGCCAATGGTGTGCCAGGCTGCCTTCGTCGTAGGCTGGTGCTGTCCCCTGCAGTCGGCAGGCCGGCCTGTATTATGTGGAAATTAGCGATTAGATAAAAATATTATAAAATAAAATAATTAATAATTATTGTGTTAGTGTGTTTTCTTTATTGTGCATTGTATAATGTAAAAAAGCAATCTGAAAAGGCTGCTGCTGGGTTATTTACGTCCTGTACGTAACTTATTTTTAGGCGGCATTTGGCCAAAACAAAAAGTTTCCTGACTCCTTCGTGCTAACATGTCTAAAAGACAATCAAGTTTGCTTTCGTTTTTTAAAAGAAACGAAGACTCAAGGCTATCATGTTAAACGGCCATTTAACATGATATTGACTGCTTGGCATTAATTAAGATAAATTGTGTTGAAAGTAATCTAAAGGTTTTTTGTGTGTATATGTCTTAAATTATGCTGTAAATGATGTATGTAAGTCCTGCTGCTTAAAAGTAGGCATGTTAGACACTGAAGCATTGCATTCTGTTTGTGTTCCAGCAACTTTTTTGGGCCAGCCCCAATGTCCGTCACCCCAGTCCTGTTGGGTTCCAGTAACTTCAAATTTACAAATTAAGCACTGGTGGTAGTGATAGGCGAAAGGCAAAACATATTTTTAGTTTTAACATTTACTGTAAACATTGCCACATGCAGCCACATTAATGTTAACTAAGTATTGGTGGATGTCATTATGTTTTAAAAAGCAGACAACAGAGTTTATTAAACTTATGAAAACAGAATGAAGCTAGAACAACATACTGGTTTAAATTACACACAACATAAAATAGAAAATAAAATGTGGGAAATGTGACCAATGTAATCAAAATGAAAACACAGACCATGTTTTAATACAATGTATCCAAAATAAAAAAAAAGACAATCAAAGAAATAGAACAATTAAAAATAAACCCTAAAACCCTAGAAAATAAATTAAGCAACGAAAGAGCTTACAGAAAATGTATCTAAAAAATGTATTATACACAAAACATAAATATAAAAGAATCACTTAAAAATGTTTATAATACAAGAACGTTTCATTCATTCAATTCGTGATCCAAGCTACTGATCCAGCTGGTGGCGCTAATGCACCATAAAGCAAACTGCCAAAAACAACAGAAGAAGAATAAGAGGCTAGACCGTCTCGTTTACCAAGGGGTTTTTCAGCCTTTGGAGGATCCTCCCAAGCTATAGCCTTAAAGGGTGGGTAGGAAGGACCCTCCGAAGGCTTTCAGAACCTGGATTGGGACACAGCCTTAGTGCCAGTGTGAGCGTATGCATTAGTGATACGGCGAAGCAAGTTGTTTTGTTGTTAAAAAGTTTTGGGGCTTAATGGATAATTCCACCATTCGAGCAGTTTAGCAAGAAAGACGGCGAAGGAACACAAACCATTACACGACTCAGACTATTGCTGGAAAGACTGATAAGGAGAAAAAAACAGTCACATCTTGTGTTCTAGTCGTAAATATTATATCTAGATGTTATATCGTCAAAATGGTATTAAATATCGAATGAAATTAAAATGCTTAAAGCAAAGCACTGCTAACTTTTACATTTAATTTTACTATCACACTTAATTCATGTTATTCTTTAACTTCAGGGGTGGCAAAAAATGCGTAGCTTTCAGAAGCAGTTTCTAAAAAAAAAACTTGAAAAAGGAAAAGCAACTCACCCTAGGGAAGAAGCAGCTTTTGAAAACCATGAGCTAACGGGCAAGGAATCCGTTCCGTAGAGAAGCTCGATAAGAAATAAAACTGTTATATGAGCTCAGCGAAACAAAGAAAGCGAGTCAGAGTTGCATCAGAAACCAACCCCCATTCACAGGAGGTCACGTGAGTCTCGGGAACTCCAGAATTGCGCAACGACTTTTAAAGCTTTCGCTATCAGTATCAGATTAATGTTTAATCTCAACCAATCTTCACATGCGTACATTTCATGTCATCGTGTGATATCAAAATGTTTCATTAATAGAGTAAATAAGAGAAACTTTTACAAATAATTTATTATTTAGGTATTATCTTTATGAACGTAACTATGGCTAAGCTTTAAAGAGACTGGAATGTTGCGTCGATGAAGCTTTGTGTTCATGTTCAATGCGTCAATACAATCGAGTTTCATCACAATTCTTCCAGGAAGTCACACATTTCCTCATGGAATTGTTATAAAATGATTTGTCTCAAATGAACTCTGGTTCTTGAAAAACTGACTCAAGCTGCCATACACTCTTTGTGAATCTCCGCCACTTTTTTTTATTAGATTTTATTTCACAATCCTCCCCATGTTATTTAATTTTTGCACATTTTTTTCATGGCACACAAAGCTCTGTGAGAACTCTGTTGTCTTATTCTTCTATAGATGTTTTTTTTGGCAGCATACACATTTAGGTGCTTTGCCACCACCATCTGGATATGGAGATTGGATTTCCCTGCGAAGGGAGGAAATTTGCTTTTGTATTCCTTCTATAATTTATACTGCTACAGGTTCTAAATATGTTTTCGGTCTTTAAAAAAATTATTCAACTTTAATATAATTTAGACAAAGTCAGAGAGGCCAGATTGAGATGGTTTGGACATGTGCAGAGGAGGGATAGTGGTTATATTGGTAGAAGGATGTTGGAGATGGAGATGCCAGGCAAGAGGTCAAGAGGAAGACCAAAGACAAGATATATGGATGTGCTGAAAGAGGACATGAAGGTAGTTGGTGCAAGAGTAGAGGATACTGAGGACAGAGTTAGGTGGAAACAGATGATTCGCTGTGGCGACCCCTAAACTGGGAAAAGCCGAAAGTAAAAGAAGAAGATTCAACTTTAATATATTTTCCCTTTTAGTGTTTCAGTTATGTTACATTTAACTTTTTCTGCTTCTTTAATGCTCACCTTTCTTCTTAATGTGTTTTGAAATAAATTACAATCGGTTCCCATTTGCCGCATTTTCCCTTTGGGTGAGCAGACAGAGCAAACTGCCTTGATTGCAATGACTTTTATTGTCTTGCCCTCCTTGGACGAGGTCTTTTTTCAACTCAGCAGTGATTCTCATGTCTGTGCAGCCTATAGAACTAGACTGAGTGGCCATTTAAAGGAATTTGTAAGTGTTAAGCATTTTTCCACAATATTCAAATTTTCTTAACTATTGAATATGGAATTAGTTGTCAGTTTTAGTTTCACAAACGTTTCACTTTTACAATCTAAAATACTGAAATTAATCTTTTTTTCATGATATTCTAATTTTATGACCAGCCCCTTTATAGCATTTTTTGTAATACACCTCTTGGTGGTGGCTAAAATATAAATAAAATAACCCTGGTCCAAAGTAAACACAAAAAGGATGGGCTTGAACCTGTGCCTGGATTGGTTCAATCAGAGTCACTTTTTGATGCTGCGGTTGCTTCTTCCTGGTAGTTGGCCTGGCTCAATTACTTAACGAAAATTTTGAGGTTAAACACATCATACTGACTCACAAATAAAGGCTTTATTAGAAGCTAGTGCTAATTATTTTATATTTGTAACGTAGCGGGTTTGAAAATGAATAGGTGTATGAAATGTTAGCAACAAACTATGAACAACCAGTGCCCGACCCTAATAATCAGAATTGTAATGGTAAAAGAACCTGGAATATTTGAGTTTTAGTGGACAGTATTTTGCGTTAATCACAGTGAAAGTCAGCACTACAGCTAGTTAGCTTCTAGAGCAAGTGTTTGATCATGTAAATGCTTTGCTTTTTCAAATTGAAAGACTAATAAAATCTATTTGTAAGGCCATATCCACAGGTTTTTCTCACACCGTGTACAAAACATTGTTTGAATATTTTTTTAACACACTTATTTGACTATTATTTATTTATACGCGTGTGCGTCTAAAGCATTAACCATAGACTGTAAAAAAAATTAAAAATATGGACGATGTGACAGCGCTTACTACCATTTGGGCTAATTGAGGCTTTTTCCAAGCTACTCTGAAGGCTGCCATTTAACGGGTACACATGTGCACATGCAACGTCATGATGAGGATGGAACCCTCCTCAGTCTGAGTCGCACCTCTCACACGCAATCTGTCATATACAACTTATTTTGTAATTATACACAAAAATTTGAGAAGGACTTTTCTGAATTTGATCGTTGGTTGCGTTAACGATCTTTCTCACATTGTCATTACAGTGGAGTAAAGTCCGGTCTGTTGTTCAGTGTAGCTGTCAGTCACATGGGCCCACCTAGTTTTTTAGGGGGAAAAGGAATCTTTCTGAACCACATGAAAATTTACTTGGACCACAAGAAATACTTTGTTCACGGTATTGTTAACTTTCGAAAACCATTTAAATCGTTTGTGTAAATAATGGAATTTCTGAAAAAAAAATTGTTAAAGTTTGGCTTTTTCTGTAGACTTGCTTTGGTCACGAATCATTCTGCAGCCAGCACCATGGGGGCGATCGTCGCATGGGGGCGTCACTCCACCGGCCATGTGAGACATACTTGGTATTAACTGTATGATCTTGTGTTGAGTTATATAATTTTGCAGCATTTGTTTTGTTCATTATTTTGAGGGCATCAGCAAAGAATTTGAAATGGAAATAGTTAATGTTACGTATGAGCACGTGATCCTTATTTTGAATTGGATTGGTTTGCTTTCTCGTGTAGGCGGGACCAAGAAGGCATAAATTAGAATAACCTTCCGCCTTCCCTGTCGAAGCCTGAAGCAAACGGTGAGTAACCATTACATTATAATCTTGTGTGAATATCAGCAGGTTGTTGTAATAGTTACTTTATATTCATTGTGTTTGTTTGTGTTGTGGTATACGTATGGTTTGTAGAAGAAGCTCGGATTGTTTATAAATGCTCATGCTTCGTCTGCGCGCGTTGGCCTTTAGCAGCTAAAGCTAACATTGTTAGCTTATTGAAACCTGGATACAGCACTAAATTGTCATTTTTAGCTTAAAAGGATTGATTGCTTGGGTTAAATTACATACGCTATAGATGTCGTAGTTACAGTAAATATTCATGTTCTAAAATAAAATTCTATGTGTTCTCACGCTGCATCTTCGTGGTTTAAGTTAATTGTTCCGTTTCTGTAATGGCGGACATGATTGCTTACAGTTTGGGGCGTACTTTAGGGGTTACACAGAGACATGTGGTGCGGAGGTACGGAGGATTTGTTGTACTTTATTAACCCGTCAATTGATGTACGATTAAGTTAGTCTTTATTTTAAAGATTATTTTAAGTAATGAGTTCTTGGTTTAAAATAAATAAAAACCTTTTTTACACAGCAGTGATGCTGTTAGATTATTATTTCTTTATTTTTAAGTTAAATTCTGTACACTTTGTCTCATTTTTAGGATTGCTGCAAAGATGGTGAAGATCTTCGTTGGAAATTTGCCTCAACAGGCCGAAGCTGAAGAGTTAAAGGCCCTGTTTTCTGAATATGGAACTGTGACAGAATGCGCCATAGTGAAAAACTTTGGATTCGTCCACATGGACGACCGCAAATGTGCAACCAGGGCCATCCGTAAACTTCACTTGCACAATCTTCATGGAACAGCCATTAATGTAGAGGCAAGTAGAAGTAAAAATCAAGGTCCCGTGAAGCTTCATGTTGCGAATGTGGAGAAGGGAACGAATGAAGAACTCAAGGCATTGTTTGAAGAGTACGGCACTGTTACTGAATGTGCCATCATCAAAAACTTTGCATTTGTGCACATGACTAATTCTGATGAGGCTATGGATGCTATCAGGGGACTTGACAACACAGACTTTCAAGGTATTTTTTTAGTTAAGGTCTAGTAGCTTATTTTGCTGTATTTTTGCCCATTTGTTGAAGTGTTTTTAAAAAAAGTAACTTTTTATTTTACAGGCAAACGTATTCATGTTCAGATATCAAAAAGTCGGCCAAGAGGCGAGGAAGAAGATTATGGGCCACCTGATGGTGGTTACTGGCCACCCCATTACCCTGGTGATCGCCGCGAACCACCTGGTTTTCGTAGTGGACCCTATGGGTACCCCCCAGGCCCTTCTCAGCCTCCCCCACCCCCTCCTCCCAGGCGCCCTATGTACGCAGAACGTGGCCCACCTGTATATGAGCGAGAGCGTGGCGTGGACGACTATTTTGAGAAGTATCGCGCTCGTCCTTATGGTGCCGCCTCATATGAGGATCGTCGCCCAGGTGCCATCCCCCCACCTCCACCACCACCGTCTGCCGTTATGAGAGATCGAATGCCCGGCAATGGTGTAGATCCCTATGAGAGACGCCCCCTGCCCCCGCCATCAGAATCATATTATGCAAGAGACCGCAGCCCTATAAGGCGTGGTCCTCCTGCACCTCCAGCATCTGCTGGTAATGGTTATTCGTTTGAAAGATCTCGCCTATCCCCACTCTCAATGTCCAGGGCACCAATCTACAGCATGCCAAGGGCCAGAGACCCTTATGCTGACAGGGCAGCGCCGCCACCTCCACCTCCTCCGCACTACGAATATTAATGTAACCAAGGTGAGAATAGGTCCAAAAGTGCGCTTTTCATTTAAAGTCCACTTTGTGAGTAATTCGTATTAACTAGTTTACTTTGTATCAAAGTGCTGTAGAGTTTATAATTATCTTCAGAAACCTCTCGGTGGAATGTTAGAGTTCCTTTCTTAACTGTTTTAGATTATAGTCCAACAGACTTCGTGCAAGCCTTCGTATAGTTCTGCATTGAAATTTGTCGATTCATTCTTAAATGGCTTTGTAGCCATGTAACTGATGTGGTTTGCTCTCTTTTCAGGTGTAAATTTTTTCAAGATTGTCGTCGTCGTCGTCGTCTCCAGATGCACGTGCCGCGATATGTGTTCGTCTACCAGATCGCGTTTCGTTCGCCTGTGCACCATAATGGAAGAGTTGCGGACTGCACATTCTATAAAACCGCTTTTTAAACGTTAAAATCGTCCTCATGACTATGCTTTGTTTCTTTGCTTTGTTTTTATTGTTTAATACCTGTGAATACAGCAGCATGACAGAAAACGTAAATTAGGTTAAGCTGGTGCTTTACACGCTTTCCTTTTTTAAATGCGACAGAATAGATGTTTAGTTCACATGCGGCATATAAATACGAATATCCTTCGCATCAATACAACCTGTCTGTTGGCTTCATTAAATTTCTACTGTAGATGTTTATTTTAAATCCATAGTCTTACAGTTGGTACTTTGTACTTTTTCTTTCATAACAAACACTTCAAGTTTTTAATAAAAAAAAAATGGAACATGATGCGTCGTTTTGCATTTCTTGCTTAAATTCGTGTTAAACGTTCTTTGGAGGTTAAAGGTCCCATAAAACTCTCTGATGGGCATCTTTACAGTGGGTTTGATTTTGCGGCAAA
Source organism: Danionella cerebrum (assembly GCA_007224835.1). NCBI lineage: Eukaryota > Metazoa > Chordata > Actinopteri > Cypriniformes > Danionidae > Danionella > Danionella cerebrum. Next base: position 788,758 of record SRMA01026831.1, on the reverse strand, counting down.
AAAATGGGCGATTCACCGCTTCATTTTCGACGAAGGCCAGCCTTTTGTCCTGAAGCAGCCATGTTTCTCCATGTTGATGTACTTTCCTGTACTAGTTTTCAATGGAAAATTTAATACTGGAAAATAAGTTGACAGGTAAGTCACTGAGTTCATCAATTCAAATTGTGGCTTTTTCTTTTCTTTTTATGTGGTTTTTAGACAAGGGTATCAAACTTAGTTTAGGGGACTTTTTTTTTAGCCTTGTTAACCAGCATTGATTAGTCCAAATTTTCTCATAATCTATTACACTATTTAGACTTTTATTCTGTAATGCTGTAGAGGTACAGAACATAATGTCAGAATCTGAAATGATCTGCAAATACACTGTTATTAATTCTCATAGTGGCCCCGGTTTCCCACAGACATTAATTTGAGAAGATGTTTTTATTTTCTTGAAAAATGCAGTCATTCTTTCTTTTTGGACAGACTATAGCTGAATTCATGCTATCTTGACAGATATAAGGGTTTTCTTTCATTTTAACAAAAAAAATAATAATAATAACTGGTTGGAATGGACTATTGATGTCATTAATTAGTGCCCTGAACCATGTTTGATACCCCTGCATTAAAAGGGTACATTTTTGCAGATGTACAGATTGTAAGCTGTATATTTCTAAACCTTTAAGTTAAGGTATATGCTTCTTTTAATAAATATGTTCGTTCAAACCATGTTTTGGGTATTTCATTTTTGTGCAAAATGCAAAAAAACATTTTGTAAACAAAGTTAACCGCAGCATATTTAAGATTCTGGAATTGTATCTCATAATTTATGATTTAATTATTACTTTTATAAACCATTTTTATTTCACGCTTGTGTGTTAAAGCCCATGCATGTACAAAAAAATAATTCAAATTGCTTGATACCATAAATATTCAGTGTCTAAATTAAAGATGGCCGGTAACTATACATATAAAGCTTGATTAGCAATTGTATAACGTGCATAAGCTTAACCACAATATATGCACATATTGGCTGTATCTTAAGTTGGTAACGTTGAACGCGATTCTTAATATAGCTGAATGTTGTAATCATAAAATAACTTAATATGTTTCCAGTGTTTATTTTCTTCATACAATGTGTCGAACTCAATCTAGTTAACGATAAAACGTCTCCATGGGTCAACTCTCCGTGCTTTAAATTACTTCCGGTTTTCTCGTGGACCGGAAGTGTCGTGGATAAGCACGGACGACTCCATTTTATGGGTAGTTTGCGGCAGAAACTCGTATTGCGCGCTCTATAAGGTAAAATGTTTGTTCTATCTGTACGCGAGGATTCTATATTGTATTTATACCAATCCAGGTTGACGATCTATACGGTGTGGCGCTAAGAAAAAGAACTTGTGAATGGTATCTTTTCAGCGAACGGATTGACTTAACGTTAGTTTTAGCCTAGCCGTCAACATTACATAAAAAAATCCAGGTTCTCAGCGCTTGCATTGCACACGTTTTTGTACATAACAAAATATTAGGTTTTTAATAAGCGGAAAAACGGTGTGGCCAACGGTTAACGTGATTGTGGCCTTCAACACGAGATAAATCTGCGTCATAAACAAACTGGTGTTAGCAAGCTAACGCTGCGTGTATAAGTAAATTACAAATATACGATGAGAATTCACGGGTTTTATATGGCACACGAGTAATATTACTTATTTAAAAAACGATTAGCATAGATAATATTTTAACGTAGATCAACACGGCTGCGTTGTAAAGAAGCATCTGTTGACGTTACCTTGAATTTCAACATTATGCTTCCTCTGTTCAGGACTAATCGGGAGTAAAGATGGTTAAGATCTTTGTCGGAAACCTTTCCCAAAGCACGACTCCGGAAGAGCTGCGGTCACTTTTTTCTCAGTATGGTAAAGTAAAAGATTGTGACATTCTGAAAAACTTTGCCTTTGTGCATTTGGAGGGAAAGGAAGAGGCTGAAGAAGCTATTCGCAAACTACACAAATATGAGCTGAACGGTATGGCCATGAATGTAGAGATGAGCAAAGGGAAAACCAGACCTTCCACCAAGCTGCATGTCGGCAACATCAGCACTGACTGCACCAATCAGGAGCTCCGGGAAAAGTTTGAAGAATATGGACCTGTGGTTGAGTGTGACATTGTGAAAGACTACGCTTTTGTTCATATGGAGAGGATGGAGGATGCGAAGGAGGCCATAGCTGCAATGGATAACAAGGCTTTTCAAGGTGAACATCAACCTTGAAGCGACTAAAGTCCGTGGTTCAATAAATTAACAAACTAATTTGCTACACATTTCAGTTCCATGTAATTTGCTAAATGGAATTATTCACTTTATGCTAATGAGAAACAGATGGTTTAAGTGCGCCTTATACATTTGCTTAACATGAGTCATTTCAAGCCTTAAATTTTCCCTCAAGAATTAAAAAAAAAAAATCTGACCTCTGTTTCTAAACATGTAATATTTTGAGCTTATACTGGGTTCCATTTCCATCTCACAGCTCTACCCCTTCCTTTTGCATGTTCACTTTAGGCGAAGGGTTGTCCTAAAGCTGATGCCGAGTACCTGGGGTTAATGTGTGTTTTTCTCACACCATGTACAAAAGAAAAACCAATCCACATGGACACCCTTGAAATGCTGCAATGGTTATTTAGCACTGCATGAGCAAAAGCACAAGCACCTCAGTTCGGTGATCAAATAGGAAATGTGTGCATGCTTTAAATGCAGTGAGCCACAATAGCAGAATAAATAGCAAGATGGTCTTTGCTCCAGCCACAAGAAGTGGAAGCAGAGCAGGATTACTCACTTTGTCTTTGGAGAATGGTGGTGGGCCGCTATTAAATAGTGAGATGCTGTAAGGGTAGCTTTGGCTGAAAATAGACGTACTAACCGCTGCTTATTTTGTCTGAGCATTATCAGTAGGAGCACAATCAAACAGCATTCGAATCGCGCACACTAGACAAGAGCTGCCAAGTGCCTTCGTGACATTATTTTTCCCAATTACCAATTTTTAAAAAATAGCACCCTGATTAAGTCCTCTAAGTATTGCAACAGCCATTCTTTTCAACTACTGCCTACAGGCCTCTGGTCAAGCAGCACAAGGAAACCTTAAATTAGCTTGACTGCATTTTGTCTCAAAAGTTTGAACTGAAAAGCTGATGATTAATAATTTTAAAATATTTACAATTTTGTTAAAGTTATTTTTGAAAACATTTTAATAAGTTAAACCAATAAAATTGACTCGCGATGCTCCATCATATTTGTAAGCACATGAACCTCAAAAAAATTTCCAAATCATGGAGACTATTGAAATTCGCTAAAAGACGTGTTAACTTGAACAGTTATTAGAATAAAAACTACTCACTTTTGTATTTTTTTTAATGCAAATTACCAGAACGCATATTAAAAAATGCATATTGCCTGGAGAGAATAATATTTTAAGTGAAAGTGATAATTTGTGGATCCTTGTTAGCCAATTGTCTGAAGAATCTGGTTTTGTTGGGGAATCCTGATTTGTGGCCGTATATTTTCAGCCCTTATCCTTTAATTTCGGATTCAATTGGGTAGGGGTAAGCAAGGGAAATGGAACTCCATCTTAGTGTGGTAAATGTGAAGGAAAAGGAAATAATGTTGCAAACATGCATTTCCATGGGAGATTGTTGTGAATCTTTGGCAATTCTGATTCTCGGTTTATCAATTCAAGTTTGTGCAACAGATTTCCTGCCCTATATTGCCATGCAATTAATTTAGATGCTGAAATCAATTAAATTGTTCACCATTACTTTCAAATTTACAGTTTGGAATGGCGAGTGTGAGCAAAAAATGGGGAACTTTATTTTTCTACAAACTAACCATTTGAGTTCTTTGCATAATTATACAATTTTTTTTTTCTATGCGGATTTCGTGAACGGAAGAAAGTTTTACATTGTCTTGCGTCTGTTTTCTTCCCTTCATAAGGCAAGCTGATCAAAGTACAACTGTCAACGAGCCGCCTTCGTACAGCGCCTGGCATGGGAGACCAAACTGGCTGTTATGTCTGTGGAGAGCAGGGCCACTGGTCCAAAGATTGCAGACGTAACCAAAATGGTAGCCATGGCAGAGGCATGGGGGGATTACCTGGTGGTAGAGGACCCTTAAGAGGTAGCATGGGCTTTGACGTGAGTGGCCACGGAGGCCTGTCTGGGCATGGTTACCAATCAGGGCCACTTCCTCCTCCCCAACCTATAAGCCGGCGTCCAGAGTATGGCGCGTATGATGCAGAAGTTCGAGAGCGGTACCTCAGCAGGCTTCCAAGCGCCTATCCTGAAAGGCCTTCCATGTATGAGCGAGACCGATACTTAAGCGTTGACTTATATGAGAAGTTTCGGGCTCATCCGACTGCCTCTAGCTACTATGACAGTAGGCTTCAAGGCATTCCGCCCCCACCTCCTCCACCTGCTAGTGCTCTTTCAAGGATGCGGTTGGCACCTCCCAGCCTTGACCCTTATGAGCGACGACCTCTGGCGGCTACACCGTCCACAGCAGCAAGCTACTTGCGAGACCGTAGCCCAATTAGACGTGTGGACGTTGGTTCGGAAGGCTTCTCGTACGAGCGCTCGCGACTTTCACCAGTCTCAAGGAGCTCAACTGCTTACAGTCAACCGCGGGCCAGGGAGAGCTACACAGAGCGGGTTCGATATGCATATTAAGCCACACACAAGCTAAGGTGAGCGGATGTCGGTCGGTAATTTGAAATAAGATATCTACGTGAAGTTTTAAGCGCACACGGTTTCGAGTTCACCAGTGAGCAAAACACACTTTACTCGGGTTAAAAAGTACAGTCAGATGTTGGTGTCTTTTGAATGTCTAATTTCACCAATGATTTTTATCCCATTTTTGTAGATGGCACATGTAGAGACTTCTCGACCTACATGACTGAGTCACTGGAGCCCTCTTGGATTCAGGATGGATTTGCAGACTTTTTTGTAGTCCTACATGTTAACGTTTTACCATTATTGCAACAAAAAAAAAAAATGTTTAATTTCTACTTTCAGAAATGTTGATGTATGGCTTGCTTTTGTTTGTATCCAAAGGAAATGTAGACGTTGACATCATTTTAAACAGTTAAGGTATTTGTATGGTGGAGCTATTTTTTGCTCTTTTTTTTTTTTTAGAGGTGGATGATTTGTTTTTCTTTTCCTGGTAGCAGCTAAAATTATGTATGGGGAGTGGGGATCTGTAATAAATATAGCGCTTTATAGGAAAATAAACTCAAATTCAACATTCCTTTTTCATATTTGTATTAATTACAGCAGAAAGGTTTTTATTGTTGAATAATGTTTTACAACTTGATTAATAGTGTTCTTGTTTAGAGAGACTTCAATAATCATCTTATGTTTGTTTCTAGTGTAAATGAGCATGAGATTCCATTATGAAAAAAATTGTTTCATTTGCTGGAGTAAAAAAGTTTATAAGATGCAAACAGAAAGAGTTTAAATTTAAGGTAGACTTCTTATTCTGTTCACATTGAAGGTTAATTTATGTAGGATTTGCTTGTTTAAACAAGGACTTTCGTGGAAAGGTGTACTTATATATTTATTTAATCTGAAGTTTAAAGTATGATGTGCATAGCAGTTCACTCAGGATTACATACGAACCTTCTCTGTTCGCTGAGGTTTGTTTCGGGTGCCTTGGAAAGCTTTAACGATTATAAAGTAGGGTTTTATTAGTTGTACATTTCTTACCAAACCAATGTGTGTTTTACCAACTATATTTTCCAATAAACCAATATTTTGGTGACTGAATATGTGTTCTTCATGCTAGATCGTTTCGTTTTGTTCATATTTCACATTAAACGGCAACTGCCATTATAACCACGTGCTTGGAAAGAACGCTAGAAAGCCACACAGAATGGAGGGAAGGAAGTGGGATGAACACCGGAGAAAGCGTGCAGCTATAAGCGCGATTCATCTCCTCTGCAGCCATTCTTTCTGCGACGCGGCTAGTGACGCCATTTCATCCTGCGCCGGATTCTGATTTGTAAGCGTTGTGGAAAGGTATGAAAAGCGTATATTGTTGATTTCGCAAATCCCCATTATTTGCATCGTTAGTGTCCTTTTATTGTCGAGTATATTTTGTCGGGCCCTTTTTCATTCGGTTTGTATCCCTAGCTAACGGTACAACATGGCTAAAATGCTAACTAGATTAACGTGAGTATATATTTATTCTTCGGGTCATCAAAGAGTCAAATGGTCAATTAAATCTAGTTTTAGTTGATGTTCGTTTAGAAAGGACATGGCTGAACAGAAATTGATGTAAAGTCCATTTTCTCTCCCTTTGTCCTTTTACTTGTGATTACAACTGACTAGTTTCTGTGTTTTATTTAATGCCTATACATTATGAAATCGCAAATAATTCACTTTCGGTAAAGTAAATACATATATTTTACAATTTCCCCCGTAATGCATCACTCGTGCTTGCTTTTTGACTCGAAAGGCCATGCAAAATGATCGGTCAGTTTCGTTAAATAAAGGTAGAAAACTAAAATTATTGATCGTTGAAAAAAAAAAATATATGTATCGATATATA